>JAQQSW010004185.1:0-14502 GCA_028646575.1 Pseudocheirus occidentalis
TAAAATTTTAGGAAAGTTATGATAGACCTCTGAAGAAAACAAAAGGAAAAGAAAGAAGTATATTTTTTTCAGTCACACATGACACCATCACAAAAACCAACCATGTATTAGGGCATAAAAACCTCACAACCAAATGCAGAAAAGCAGAAACATCAGGCACATAATGCAATAAACATTACAATCAATAAGAGGTCATGAAAACACAGATTAAAAATTAATTGGAAATGATATAATCTAATACTAAAGAATGAGTGGGTCAAAGAATAAATTATAGAAACAATGAAATTACTACATAATTTCATTAAATGTAATGACAACAATGAGACAAAATACTAAAATTTGTGAGATGCAGCCAAAGCAGTACTTAGGGGAAAATTTCTATCTCTAAATGTGTACATCAATAAAAGAAAGAACATATCAAAGAACTGGACATACAACTAAAAAACACTAGAAAAAGAACAGATGAAAAATCCCCAATTAAACACCAAAATGAAAATCAAAAGAGAAATGATAAAATTGAAAGTAAAAAAGTTACTGAACTAATAAGTAAGACTAGGAGCTGGTTTTTATGAAAAAAAGAAAACCAATAGATAAACCACTGGTTAATGTGATTAAAATAGAAGAAAACAAATTACCAGTCTCAAAAATGAAAACTACCAATGAAGATGAATTTAAAGCAATTATTAGGAGTTTATTTTGTCCAATTATATGCCAATAAAACTGAGACTCTAAGTGAAATAGATGAATATTTACAAAAACATAAATCATCCAGACTAACATTAGAGAAACTATAAAACTGAAATAATCTTATTTTGGAAAAAGAAATTGAACAAGTCACAAATGATTTCCTGAAGAAATAATTTCTAGGACCAGATGGTTATATAAGTGAATTCTACCAAACATTTAAGGAAGAACTAATCCTAATGCTTCATAAACTATCCAGAAAAATGGGTGAAAAAAGGGTCCTATCAAATTCCTCCTATGACACAGATATGGTCTTGATACCTAAACTAGGAAGAGTGAAAACAGAGAAAGAAATCTATAGGCCAATTTACCTAATGAATATTTACGTAAAAATTTAAATAAAATGCTAGCAAGGAGATTAAAGCAATATAACACAATGATCCTACTCTGTCATTGGGTTGGATCTATACCAAGAATGCAGTGCTAGTTCAGTATCAGGGAAACTATAAGCCTAACTGATCACATCAACAACAACAACAAAACAGTACTAGATTTCAAAATCTATTACAAAGCAGTAATCATGAAACCAGTCTGTTACTGGCTGACAGAATGGTGAATCAGCAGAATAGATTAAGTACATAATATACAGGAGTAAATGACCATAATAATTTAGTATTTGATAAACGTAAAGATCCAAGTTTTTGAGGCAAGAATTCACCATTTGATAGAAGTTGTTGGTAAAACTGGAGAGCGATTTGGCAGAAACTTGGCATAGGCCAACATCTCACACCATATACAAAAAATAAGGTCAAAACTGATAAATGATTTAGACATAAAGGGTGATATCATAAGCGAATTAGGGGAACATGGGAAAATTGAACTGTCAGATCTATGACTAAGGGAAGATTTTATGACAAAACAAGAGACTGAGAGCATTATAGTAAGTAAGATGGGTAATTTCAATTACATGAAATTAAAAAAAAAATTTTGCACAAAGAAAACCAACGCAGCCAAAATTAGGAGGAAAACAGGAAACTGGGGGGAAACGTTATAGCAAGTTTCTCTGATAAAGACCTTACTGCTCAAATATATACGAAACAGAGCCAAATTTGTAAAAATAGCAGCCATTCCCCAGTTGATAAATGGTCAAAGGATATGAATAGGCAGTCTTCAGAAGAAATCAAAGCCACTGAGTCACGTGACAAAGTGCTCTAAATCGCTATTGATTAGAGAAATGCAAATTAAAACAACTCTGAGATACCACCTCATACCTATGAAGTTGGTTAACATGACAGAAAAGGAAAATGACAAATGCTAAGGGGATGTGGAAAAGTAGAGACACTAATACATTCCTGGTGGAGTTGTGAACTGGCCCAACCATTCTGGAGACCAATTTGGAACTATGGTCAAAGGGTCAAAACTATACATATCTTTTGACCCAGGAGTACTACTACTTGGTCTATCCCAAAGAGATTTAAAAAAGGAGAAAAGGACCTGTTTGTACAAAAATATTTATAGAAGGTCTTTTTGTGGTGGCAAAGAACCGGAAACTTGATGAGATGTCCATCAAGTCCATCAAGATTCCAAACAAGTTGTGGAATACGATTGTAATGGAATACTACTATACTACAAGGAGTGATGAGAAGAAGGATTTCAGAAAAACCTGGGAAGACCTATATGAACTGATGCAAAGTGAAGTAAGCAGAATCAGAAGAAGGATGATCATCTCTTAAAGACTTAGCTGCTCTGCTCAATACAATGACCCAAGATAATTCCAAAGGATCTATAATGAAAAATGTAGCTACCTCCAGAGTGGGAACTGATGAACTCTGAGTACAGACTGAAGTACAACTTTTCCCCCACTATCTTTAGGTTTACTGTTTTATTTTTGTGACATGGCTAATATGGAAATATGTTTTACATGATTTCACATGTACAATTGATATCATATAGCTTGACTTCTCAATGGGAGGGGGAGAGGCTAGAGGGATGGAAAGAATTTGGTACTCAAAAATTTTAAGAAACAAACGTTAAAATTTTTAAATGCAATTGGAAAATCGTTAATGAAATAAAAATAAATTTAAAAAGAAAATAATCAAGAACGCTTTTTTCTTATTTTCAAACACGAATACTCAAGTCTCCATTCAATCTTCCTCTTATACCAGCCATTATTCAACACTTGGTCTATGACAATTGCCAGAATTCTCTGATGATATATACATGCTGCATTATGATTTACCTATTTTAATTTCAAAGTGTAGCTAGGCTGAGAATAAAATCTTCTAATGACCCTTACTAACTAGTGATAAAGCAAAACTGATTGGAAAGGAAATAGGTGTGTGATTCAATTTTACGTTTCACTGCATTCCCAGGATATATTTCATACTCTTTTGGTTTGGTGACATTTACTTTTCAGGCTGTTCATTATCAAAATGAAATAGGAAGTAACTGCAACAGAAAGTGCCAAGCACAATGTCACTTCTCTATAATATATACTTTTATTCACAAAAGAAAGAGCCTAAGGGCTTAGAGGAAGTAATACCACATTTCAAATTTCTGTTCCTAAATAAAAAATCCATTTCAATAAAATATTCAAAAGAGGAGAGTGAATTCATCATAGCATTATTGAACAAACATTTCTCCCCACTCCTACTAACAAATTCAGATGAGCATTCAGTGTGGTTATAACTGTCCTCAAATTAGTCACCTGCCAAAGTTGGGTTTGAAATGCATATCTAAGGGGAAAAAGAGCCCTTTCTTGTCCCATATGGGTGCTGTAGGCCCAGTAGAGGCTTCACTCCACATGGGGACATGGACATTGGGGTGGCTATCTTGGTCAGTGGTGTTTGCCAACTTCAGATACTTCTCTGGCAGGTACTTTTCCAGAAAAATAGCCTCATCTGGATTGCCAGGGATTTTGAAACTTGTACCACTGGAGTGTCACAAACACTGGAAACTGCTCCATATTTGTCCTGGGTCCCGACAGCTTCCTAGATCTCTACTGAGGCCTGGAAGCTTAGACTTTCAGAGCTCCAACAAGCAACTGACTGCAGGAGGCCTGAGGCTGGATGACAGGCTTTCCCTGCCTAGATATTCTGGAGTTTCAAAAACCAAATCCAATAGTGCCTTCTGAGCATGGTTTCCTCAATCAACAGAAACTAGTTTCTATTTTTAAAAAAATCCCTAAAAGCCCATCTTTGTCTCTACTGATCTCCCTAAGTCTCAGATATCTGTGTCTGCAGCAGGTTTCATGACAGTCTACAAATCTTACCTTTTTAGTGAACCTCAAAATCATTCTGTCTTCCCTAAGTCCCAGAAACCAAAGCCTTAGGAAGACATGAATTCCCCCAAGTAAATCTCTGAGATGCAAAAATCTGTCTTTTCTAGTATTGCTGAGCCTCAAAAAGCCTGCGATCTTCCTCTTTTCCTAAGTCCTAGTATATATATATATATATACACATACACCTTTCACATCAGGTACCAATTTCCCCAAACATCAAAAATCTGTAAAGTTTGGTAATCATGGACTCTGAGAACAAAGATCACAAAGGAAAGGTTTTTGCTCCAGAAGAGCCAGAAACTAGCTCTCCCCAGCACGCCATGAGAATCTGTAAAGTCTCCACATCCCGAGAAGCAAAAGAAAGAGAAGGGAACACTGATAACAAAAGAAGTATCCCTGAATCTGGCTCCAAAAGGCTGAATTCCATAGATAAAAAGAGCCGAGAATTACACAGTGATGGTTGATCCTTAACTTATTTCAGAAAAGAGAACAACAACACATGTAATTTCTCAAGAGCTGCCAAAAGTGCTGCCCTTTACCGGAGTGTGGGCTGAGCCTCGTCCACCTAGCACAGTGAACTCTGACCTCTGTCGAGTTCAGCCAGGGCATGGCTGGAGTGGGCCATGCCATGGTTCTTGATATAGTTGTAAGCATTTAAAGCCTTCCTCCCTCCTACCTCTAATTTTCTTATCTGCTCTCCCTGATCTCTGGCTTCTGCATAGCCTCTGAATCCTGACTGCTTACTGGCTTTTGACTTATTAATTGATCATTACAATCACAGCAACTGAGGGTAGGGACAATGTCTTTGTGGCATCCTTGTACAGAGATTTGTACAGAGTAGGCACTAAAAAAATGGTTGTCGAATTGGAACTGAATGGAACCAGAGGAGGCTGTGTGGTTCTGTAAAAAGTACCATGGCTCTGGAGTCAGAGGCCCTGCATTCAAATCATACAAAACGTGTGACTTTGGCTAAGCCACTTGACTCTTTTAGCCCTTAGTTCCTCATCTGTAAAATGGGGGGACTGATCTGGAGGGGCTTTAAGACTCCCTCTGACTCTAGAATTATAATCCTATGAATTAATCACTCTTGGCCTTCTGATGGATAGATCAACCACACCATCTTTGTGCTGGGCTTCCACGTTTCATGGGCCCCTCTCCTAAAAATAAGAGCTAGCATTTATAGAAGCTTTTAAAGTTTGCAAAGTCCTTTACACTGGTCATCTCATTTGTCCCTCACAAAACCCAGAGAGGCAGATGCTCTTAGAAGTGAGTTCCTCAGTCACCCAGCTAGCAAGCGGACCAGGCTGGATTTGAACCATGGTCTTCCTGACTCCAATCCTGCTGCTCTGAGCACTGTGGCACCCGTGAAGGCCCTGCTGCCGATGGCCCCAAGTAAGCCCTCCCAAGTAAGCCTAGAGGCCCCTGGGATGAGGTCACTGCCCCTGGCTCCCCTCTACTTCTCTCCCCCGACCTTGGCCATCTGGGCTCCTTCCCAGAGGGCCTACTCACCCGCAGCTGCCATTCTACCAAGTCAGTCCCGGTGATCATCTCAGTAACAGGATGCTCCACCTGCAGCCTTGTGTTCATCTCCATGAAGTAGAAGTTGTGGTTTGAGTCCATGATGAACTCCACAGTTCCTAGGATGTGATATTTTGGGGTTAAGCTGTAGTGGTAAAGCATGAGAAGATCCCAAATCAAAATCTTGTCAAGAAGGAGGCCAATGAAGTGGAAAGATCCATGGCTTGAAAGCAGGGAGACCTGAGTTCTAGTCCTGACTCTGCTGACTTAACTTTCCTGGTCTGTAAGATGAAGAAACTGGACCCGATGGGATCTGAGGTCTTTTCCAGCTTCAATACCGTAACTCTAAGGCAGGTAGTGATGCAGTGAGTGGAGCACTAGAGGCCTGAGTTCAAATCTAGTCTCAGACACTGGCTGGGTAACCTTAGGCAAGTCACTTAGATTGTTTGCCTCGGTTTCCTGACCTGTCTGATAGGGACAGTAATAGTGCCTCCCCACTCCCGAGGGTTGTCACAAGGATTAAATGAGATATTTGTAAGAGCACTCAGTGCAGTGCCGATAAAGAGCAGGTGCTACATAAATGCTTTTTTAAAAGATTGTTTCCCCTCTCCCCAATCATGCATCATATGTCATTTTATTTCTAATTCTTCATTCAATGGAAAACATCTGATATTTAAACAATTAAAACTTTTCATCTAAGATGGAAGGACCTCCCTAAATGACTGCTGAGCAAACTGTAGGAGGCCCCAGAATTGGCCCCAAAGGTCCCAGTCATGAGACCACGACTGAGCCACTTCGAGGTGGCCAAAGAGGAGTAAAGCCACAAGGGCCCCCCCCCACGCCCCTGAGACAGCAGGCAACCCTGGGCCAGCCAAAGGAGCTGGAAGTTATTGTTTTGTTTCCATCTGTGGGAGCCCTGACTCATGGAATTAAATCCACATGCACACGGAGGTCTATAAAACACATTCAGCAAGTGTGCCCCCCTACCCACTCCAATTAAAACAAAGCAAAACAAAACAAAACTCTGTGGTTTTCTTGTGCTCTCAGAACTGGAGAAATGCATGCCTCCTTTCTGCTCCTTCTCATTCCCCCCAGAACACAGTTCTCTCCCACCCACTTACCTGCACCCACATAATTGACGGCCTTTGCAGCTTTCACTGCAGCCTCCCCGAGCTTCCTTCTCACTTTGGGATCAATTCCAGGCTGTGAATAATTAAAACAATTACAAATAAATCTCACACAATGATCGCGGGTATTACTCACTCTGTCTTTTCTCACCAAGAAATTCTACAAAAATCCAGCTTTATAAATGTCCATTAAGGAAATGTCTTTTTTCCAGTAACTGTTACTATCAAACAAAATCAATGACTCACTAGTTTGGTGCATGAACTGTAGATTTCACCACACATGATAACGCCTCTGCCTTTGTGCCCCAGACCAGTTTTTATTTTAATTCACTGAAAGCGACAGATGCCTGTTTGACAACTTTTGCTGACCCCATTTTGTTTCAACATAAACCTCAAATTAGCCATGGAAGAGAAAATATTAGTCAAAATCAGTGCCTCTGGAAGTTATCATGGAACCAAGAGATAAACTTGGAATGCTGAGTGACACTATAGGAGTCTCATTTCACTTGGTCAATTCTCCAATGACAATTAAGATGACTTTATAGGAGAAGTGTGTATGAGGAAATAAGTGAACCTGGTAACAAGGAACTAACAACCCCCCTCTTCCCCAATTATACTAAAGGCTCCTTCTCTACAAATTGAGTTTCATCGGGCATCAATTAGCCAAGTAAATTAGGATGTCTTGAATAGACTATTACAGTGAAACGGAAACAGCATGATCACTGAAATCTTGATCCACTTGAGGGGAAAGAGGTGAATGATAATAAACAAGCTACCTGAGATTGACTTTTTAAGAAAAAATCACTTTGGGAGTATAGTCTGAGATCAGTACGTCCAGCCTGATCTCCTACACTTTCTATATCTACAATGCTACATCAGTGAAAATCAAGAATTCATAGAGGCAGAGCTAGAAGGAACCTCAGAGGGCATCTAATCCAACACTTTCATGTTACAGATGAGTAAACCGAGGCCCAGAGAGAGGAAGCAACTGGGTCAGGCTTTATACCCTGTCTGTGAGGGTACTGAAATGCCCTCAATAATCAAAGAAAGAGTCTAATAAAGTTCAGAAAGCTGCATTAAAGCAGGACAGAGAGTTTACACATTCATTTCAATACAGAAAAACATTTCTCATTTTGGAAAATTTTCAACAAATCTATTTTTCAAAACCCATTTTGTCTAAAAATCAGATTTCTGGCTAATGATAAGTTAATATTACTTTTAATTCATTTTTAAACTGTATAACAAAACCTCACTGTAAAATATTAGTCACTGTAAAGCAACCTTTGTCCCACCATAGGCACACCCTGTATCCCATGCATTAGTAAGTGGCTTCACTGACCAGGCTACTATGTGGCCATCACATATATTATGATAAGCATCTGATTTTAACCAGACCTGTGGTTTCACCAGTGCAGGGAGCTCCCGATGAACTGCCCAACAGCAGGCAGAGCAAGGGCCTGGAGCCAGGAAGACAAGTTCAAATCTGACCTCAAACACTAGTTGTACGGCTGTGGCCAAGTCGCTTACCCTGCCTACCTCAGTTTCCACAACAGTAAAATGGGGATGACAACAGCACCTCCTTCCCAGAGTTATTGTGAGGATCCTATGAAATAACATTGGTGAAGTCCTTAGCATGGTGCTGGCACACAGTGGGTGGCACATATATGCCCGCTGCTTCTGTCTTTCCTATGAGGAAACTCGCTCCCACCACCACACATCAGCAGCAGCTTCACAGCTTATTCCAGAAGACGGAGAGGGAAGTGGGATCGAACTTCTAACCTGGGGGAGTGAGACCAGCCTTGCTGGGCCACTGACATGACAAGAAGGCAAACTAGTCACTCACTCCTTTGAAGACTGAAGACTTTCCTTACCGCAGGGGCCTCCTCAATGATTTTCTGGTGTCTTCTCTGCACGCTGCAGTCCCTCTCAAAAAGATACACAGCATTGCCATGCTGGTCACCAAACACTTGAACTTCCACATGCCTGTTGGAGGGTAAAAGCCGATTTCGTTATCCTTTGTTCTGATGTGATAACGTGGCATCTGTTCAATGAAACTCTTGGTCTTTCCAGTGACCATGGTTCCCTATTGTTCTTTTTTTGTGTTATATTAATATACTCTAAGGTAGGGATTCTCAACCTTCCTAATGCTGCCACCCTTTAATACTTGTATGTGGGCGTATCTGCGTCTGGGCAGACCCGCCTGGAGACGGATAGAGGAGATGTGTCTGTCTGGGTTTCTAAGACCATCGGAAATATGTGTTTCATATTTCTTATTTCATACCACTGTGAAAGGGTTGTTCGACCTCCAAAGGGGTCATGACCCACAGGTTGAGAACCATTGCTCTAAGGTTACAAGGAAAAGTAGAAGCTTTATAATCAAATTTGCCTTATTGAAAATCATTTTTGCTGAGGATTCCAGTTTACTTGGTGTAGTTACTTTTATCTTTTCTACTCTTGTTCTAAGTCATTAATCATTGACTCAAGTCTTAGAAATATATACTAATTCAGGAATATTTCAATATGTAATTGTAATTCAATATGTAATTACCTCATTGATACTGGTAGTCAGTATCAATCCAACCGATCTATGTTTTCTTATCTTGTACAATTTTCATTTAAGTTAATTCAGAAACAGTTATGGTTTTATCAATGGAAATGACATAAACGAAGAAGCATAACCATCAGTTTTGCCACAGACCCTAAGGAGAGAGTCACTGGACCTTTACATCTGGCTTACAACAAACCACTGCTTCCTTGGTTGTCTCCTATTATCATGTAAATTCCTTGAAAGCTGGGACTGTCTTGATTTTCCTTTATTTTGCTTTCCCGTATGCACCCTTTTTCGTAAATGTTCTGTACCCAGGAACCACTCAATAAGTGCTCATTCATTCATTCATTCATTCATTCATGATACTGTCTCACGGAGGAACAGACCACCATATGGAAAGCCCTCCTCCCCATCAGTCCTTTCACACTTGGAGGCTGCCAGGGCAGTTTTGGGTGCCCATCTGTGGCTCCTTGTTCCTCCTACTTAGGCAAGGCCCACTTCTCTCCTGAGCTTTCATTTTCTGGAGGACAGCCCCGTCTGTACATAAGTCATTGCTGACAGTGGCTGCAGTCTACTGACCCCCACAATGGATCTCTCCATTTCTCTGATTTGACTGTTCAGAGCCTGGGAAGTGTCCCAAGCTATACACAGCTACGTAATATCTCCAGAAGAATGCTTTTGTTTCAGAAAGCAGCTGGGAAATAATTGGAAAAAAACCATTTCAATGGATCTGTGATCACATCAATTAGGTGACTCTCTCCAACAGTGTGACTGGCAAACCTTCCACAGCTCTCCATCCCGTGTGACTCTCGTTCACACAGGGTGTCCCCCCAGGTTGCCAGAGGCCTTCCACCCTTTCTCACCAAATTGTAAGCGTAAAAAAGGAGTATTTGAGCTGATCCCTTTCATCCCTCACTCTCACTACATAACTAGCCCATCTTCTCTTTCTGTCATGCAATTCCTTGTCAACATCCTTTATTCCTGCCCTTCCTCAGAGTTCCTTGTCAGTTATAGTTGGTAGCCTGCTCACACACACCATATGCCTTTCCATTGCCTTCCTTCTACTGGGATGACTAGAATTTCCAAATGCAATGTTGACCACTCTCTTCTGTCTCAGATCATTGCATAGGTTAAGATCATGCAAGAATCCTTGATCAGTGTTGAGCAAGGAGCAAGCTTTAGACCAACAGTTCAGGCCCTCGCCTCTAGCAATAATGAGCCTCATGGAAATGCTGGCATAATTAAAAAAACCATCTGGCAGGAGCTCTGGGGCTGCTCCTCTCCCAATAAGCCTCTGTGAAGGAATACAGCATCCAGGCTCCAATAGCACAGGGGTGCTCTCCATCTGGAGACAGCTCAATGCTTATGGTACATAGGAAGAAGGATCCTTGTGACTCAGTGGGAATGGGTGCTCCCTGTCCTATGTGGACCACCATACCACCTCTTGATTACTACTAAGTAATGTACTGTGTGTATATTTCTGTGTCTGTGTCTGTGTCTGTGTCTGTGTATACCTTGTTGAACCACTGGACTGTCCAGTCATCCCTACCCCTGAAACTTCCCCTGCATGGCTAATTAAACATCATGGTGGTCAGTATTTCCAGGTTGTTCCTCCTTGCTTATGGAATCCAAACCCACCAGCAAGTTTATCTAGACCAGATGTAACCTCAGAGAGAGCTTGAACTATTCTCTGTCCATCAATATCCAGTAAGGCACATAACAAGGAGATATATGGTCACCAAAAGTGTTTGCCACTGTTGTGGGTGTAGAATCCAAATAGAGGGTTAGCTCCTCAAGGTACTCTTAACTTGCAGATGACAAAGAGCCCCAGAATGCCACAGCTCCTTCTTAGTGACATTAATGGCCACACAAACGATTAGCTTTCTTAATAACAAGTAGAATAAGGAAGATCTTCAGGATGAGTATGTTTGTCACCAATTCCAACAGTATTAAATGCAGGGTCCCAAATTCATTCATTCAATCAGTCAGGAGACATTTATTAAATGCTTGCTGTGTTCTAGGCACTGTATTAAATACCAGGGATACAAAGAAAGGTGAAAATAGTCCCTACCTTCAAGAAGCTGACATTCTAATGGAGAAGACAACATGAAAATAACTATGGACATAAATACACACACAGTATAGGGTTAGGGCTGCCATTCCTATCTTTAAATAGGTCAGAATCAAGTTATTAAAGACAAATGGTTAATCCTGTTTAATAAAAAAACCTTAAAACATTAATTTATTAAAACTACACGTTACAATTCAGAAAATATCCCCATGTCCTTACACTAACTCACATCAAGGTAATACCTTATCTCATGGTAAATGACTCACTCCTTGTATGTTAGGCATGGTGCTAAATACAAGAAAGTAACAAGGAAATTATTGGGGAAGGGAAGAAGTGGATTCTTTGCCCTCCAGGAACCCACAGCCCTTCTCAGGGTATGTGATATCTTTATTTGAAATGAGTAATGTCATGTGCCACCTCGAAGTCTGCCCAGGGCCATCAGCCCATTGTCCAAATGAGCACCTTGCCCATCTCCAGTAGAATTCTTTGTTGAAAGCCTGATTTCTTTTATTGGAGGTTGTGCAAATAGTGACAGATAGCTGTTCCCAGGAGAAGAGACTTCACAACACTTCTTAATAACTCCTTCTCCACAGGAGCTGGCATAAGCCCTGTTTAACTAATGCCACATGACCTATTTTGTTAATTGTTTTTTCTACTACAGCATTTGCCAAACTTAATCATTCTTCTCAAGGTCAGTGGGCCTCATCAATTTGACCTCGGTCAGATCTCCTCACAATAAAAATAGCTACAACAAATACCTTAGTAAATCCAAGCCAATGAGTCAATATTTGACCAAAGGATATTCCAGACCACTGTTCATGGGATCTGACCTGACACTAAAACCTAACTCATGTTTGTCATGTTCTTCTAGGTCCTCAAATCAAACAATATCATACAGCATCAGAAAAACTGTTCTTACCTTGGAGTGTCCACAAACTTCTCTAGCAGCATGGCATCATCACTGAAAGACTTCTTGGCTTCTCTCCTTGCTGATTCTAACTGTTCTTGAAACTCTTCTTCAGATCGAGCTATCCTCATGCCCTAAGGCAGGAAACAAGGCTGTTATAACGGTGACATCAGGACAAATCAATGAGGCAACTTCCTAATGAAATCTACAAACAGCTTATCTCTTACTTTTCCACCGCCACCACGAACTGCTTTAATCATGACTGGGTAACCGATTTTTCCAGCGTGTTCTTTCAGGCACTGGTCTGATTGATCTTGCCCGTGATAACCTTCAACAACAGGAACCCCAGCAGCAGACATGATTGCTTTGGATGTGCTTTAAAGGGGAATAAAAGGAGTTCAGAGGCCACCATGAGTCCCTTAGTACAATTGCTTATTTTAATACACCATAGACTGTAAAACATAATGAAAACTTTCTTTTTTCCCCAGTGAGTAATATTTTATTTTTTCCAATTATATGTAAAGATAGTTTTAAACATTCATTTTTGTAATATTTTGAGTTCTAAATTTTCCTCCTTTCTTCCCTTCACTCTCTCCTCGCCAAAACAACAAGCAATGTACATATAGGTTATATATCTACAATCATAATAAACATTTCCACATCAGTAATGTTGTGAAAGAAGAATCAGAACAAAGGGGAAAAACCACAAGAAAAACAAAAGAAATGAAAAACAGTCTGCTTCCATCTGCACTCAGACTCCATGGTTCTCTCTCTGTATATGGATAGTATTTTCCATCCTAAGCCTTTTGGAGTTGTCCTAGATCATTATATTGCTGAGAAGAGCTAGGTCTGTCATAGCTGATTTTCACATGCCACTGTTACCATGTACGGTGTTCTCCTGGTCCTGCTGACTTCACTTAGCATCAGTTCATGCAAGTCTTTCCAGTTTTTTCCAAAATGTGCCTGCTTATCATTTCTTATGGAACAATAGCATTCCATTACAAACATATACCATGACTTGTTCAGCCGTTCTCCAATTAACGGGCATCCCCTCAATTTCCAGTTTTTTTGCCACCACAAACAGAGCTGCTATAAGTGTTTTTGTACATGTGGGTCCTTTTCCTTTTTTATGATCTCTCTGTGATATAGACCTAGTAGCAGTACTGCTGGATCAAAGGGTATGCACAGTTTTGTAGCCCTTTGGGCAGAGTTCCAAACTGCGGTCCAGAATAGTTGGATGAGTTAAAAACTCTCCCAACAATGCATTAGTGTTCCAGTTTTTCTGTATCTCCAATATTTATCACATGATGAAGCTTTCTAAGGAGCTTCACTATGACTGAATATTAGTACAAATGGAAAATCACAAGTGGGCATTGCATCTAGCTTTCTTCAAGTCCATTTCCTAAGTGAAAGTTGAGAGCAAAATTATTAGGAGAAATAACTACTCATAAATTAGACTTGAACATCCCTGTGACTTTACAAAACTTCCCTAACTCAGGTCAAATAAAGCTATCTTACAAGACATGTAAGGCATTCTGCTCCCCCTCCTATGTTCCCCTCCTTTCAGCAGTAAAGCACAGTACAAAAGACCTAAGGAAGGATTAGTGATTTCCTCTCTGTAGAAGACCTCTGGAGGTCTTATCAGTGTAGTAGATTAAGTCCTAGAGGTTTGCCAAGGCACACAGAGAGAGGTCAAGTGTATTAGAGGGGGAACCAGATCTCAGTCCTCCTAACTCTGAGCTTCGCCCTCCACCTCTCATGACACAGAGCACTTCTTATTCTTCTTAGTACAAGGATGTCAGGAAGAAGAATAAAGACATACCTCTTAATTCCCATATCTCTGATAGCACAAGAAGGGGGCCCTATGAAAATGATTCCCTCTTGTTTACACAACTCTGCAAACTCGGTGTTTTCTGAGAGGAAACCATACCCTGGATGAATAGCCTAAAAAGGAGAAACAAAAAGTAGCACCATGATGACCAGGAGTGTTACATGGCACCACTAGTCACCAACATTGGGAAGACCAGGTGATCTGTCCTTCCTTACCAGGGAGGTCAGCCCGCCTCCCCCTCCCGAGATGCCCAGTAGCCCCTCATACTTTCTCCCTCCCAAAGCCAGCTCTAGAGAAAGGACTGTGACTCACTAGGCTATAAATAATGGACAGTGGCGCCCAGCTTCAGATCTATCAGGCCACTTACATCTCAAGGGGATCAAGGCTATAAATGAGAAGCACAAAGTTTCTAAGCTGGAATTTCAGGCTCTGATAAGGGCCGTATAGCATTAGCAGCTCTCCTAAAATCACGTCTCCTAACCTGCTTCTCTACCTACTATAAAAGTTAGCTAGACTGACACATGAGCTCAAATTCT
>JAQQSW010004186.1:0-14501 GCA_028646575.1 Pseudocheirus occidentalis
GACCTGCTCTTCTCCCCAGTTAGCAAAATCCACTGACCTTTCTCTTAGCCTTATTGTCTTCTGGCCTGATAAATGTGGTAATTGTGGCTCCAGTGCAGCCAATCTGCTCTCCTATAGCCGTGGCTCCCCACCCAATGCCCCAGGGCCTGAGCGGGCTGGGTTTCGGCTGGGGCTCCCAGACTGCTGAGAAGAGCCCCGCCTGCTGTGCTGCCTGTAGCAACAGATGTGCTTTCTGTCTTGTGGAGAGTTTTGGAGCTTGAAAATCTGTTTTAGAGTCCCATTTTATGAGTTTTTTAGCATGTTTGTGTGGGAGCTGTGGTGCTTTGCTGCTTCTACGCAGCCATCTTGGCTCTGCCCCTCTCTCTATATATTTTTAAAATAAGGTCTTTATCAGAGACACTGGTTGTAAAAATTCTTTCCCAATTTTCAGCTTTCCTCATAATCTTGGTTACATTGGTTTTGTTGGTAGAAAACCTTTTCAATTTAGTGTAATCAAAATTATCCATTTTGCGTTTCTTAATGTTCTTCATCTCTTGTTTGGTCATAAATTCTTCCCTTCTCCATGAATCTGACAGGTAAACTATTCATTAGGATTGCATATAGTATCAGCCTTTATATCTAGATTGTGAAGCCATTTAGACTTTATTTTGGTATATGGTGTAAAATATTGGTCTATGCCCAGTTTCTCCCATAACTATTTTCCCAGCAACTTTTATCAAATACCGGGTTCTTATCCCATAAGGTAGAGTCTTTGGGTTTATCAAATAGTAGATTACTATAGTATCACTATTGATTTTTTTAAGTTTTATAATCTAGGACTAATTTTGTTCATTGCAATTATAATTGTTTCTAGAAGGAAAAAGAGAATTCATAAAAAGGAACATTATTAATGAAGAGGTATAGCATAAAGGATATGACTAGGCAATGAGACAGATTTTACCATGTGGCTTGTAGAGGCCTTTTCAGAATATTAAAGGTATGTACCTCTCTATATAAAACGAAAGAGGAACTCCACAAAGATAGGAAGTGAGTGGAGAATGAGACGCAAGACACATTCATAAAGAATAAGAATAAATAAGTTACGGATTCTACTGATTCTCTCAGCTTCATATGTCTTCATCTTAGGCATTTGTTTTTCATTTCTCATTCTTGAATGATTGGCTAACTTCTAACTGTGAGTTTGTTTGTTCTTGAATTTTTTTAAATTTTAGACAAATATTAAAACTCAAATACATAAAAGAAAAGAAAAAGAAACATTATAAGTTTAAAAAGAAAAGAAAAAACATGTCATGTGTACAGGAAAACATAGGAGAGGATTCAAAATATATATACCAATAACTTATAATTTCAAGAAAGTCTATATTTTAAATACTGTACATTAAGTTGAAAGCTGTCCATCTTTTCTTTGCTTCCTTGTAGATTTTCCTTTGTTCTCTGCTATATACTTTTGTGGGTTTATTTTAACTTTGTGTTATTTAAAACCTCCTCTCCCTGAGTCTTTTTAAAATAAAATTCATGAAATTGAAACACTAATTCAGAAGTGATTGTTTTCATTATCCAATATATGCTCCTCCCCAGTATGTGATGCAAAGAGTGGGAGATAACATAAACATTGTGAAAGTTGGAGATTGGAAGGATGGTGGTGCCCCCTGGCAGAAATGAGGAAGTCTGGAAGATGAATGGGTTCTATACCTCCTTCAACTATTATTCCCTATTCTCTCTTGATTGCTCCAGTCTCGGGAGAAGTAGCCCTCCTTGGCAAAAGCCTCTACTTGTGCCATTTACCCAGGGGTGTGCCAGTAAATGTTTAACAATTAGCTCTCAAAAACGTTCCTATGATACATTTTAAAATTTAATCTCCATTATTAACACTTTTATATCATTTTCTTAAGTCTAGACTATTAAAAACCCACAAATCAGACTCTGATTTGTGGCATTTGCTGATTTGTGAGGTGCAAATGCTTACACTGAATATTTAACAATCAGCTCTCCCAAACAGTGGCTGGCTCCAGCATAGCCTTGCCTTTATCCCATTTCCTTATGTGCAGTGTAGCACCTTGCCCTTTTGATTATTTCCTTTATTTTTATAAGCAGTGGACTCTGTTTATTGAAAAACTTCTTCTCTGATGCTTATAAAAATACTTTGCCCCATCCTTAAAACCCTTCTCTTTACCCTGCTATCCTCTCAAACTATAGCCTTATATCCCCCATCCTGTTTTGCTATTAAAATCCTGGAAAAAAAAACTTCCTACACTTCTTGTTTCTACTCACCTCCATCTCACTTTTCAAACCCTTGTGTTCTGGCTTCCAGCCCCACTACTTAAATAAAATTGTTATCTCTACGTCCTGTCCCATTATACGGGCATACTCTTACATTCTGTCTCCTATCTTTTTGTCTCTCTACTCTCTCTTAATGATTTCATCACCTCCTGTGGACTCAATCATTTCTATACCTCATATGTACAATAAACATACATATATTATGTATGTGTGTATGTGTGTATATGTGTGTATGCATAACTACTTAAGTATGTTTATATGTGCATGCATATATACATATGTTGTTTGGTCATTTTTCAATCACGTCTAACTCTTTTTGATCCCACTTGGGATTTTCTTGGCAGATAATGGAGTGGTTTGCTGTTTCCTTCTCCAGCTTATTTTACAGGTGAGGAAATGGAGACAAACAGGGTTAAGTGACTTACCCAGGATCACACAGCTAGGAAGTGTCTGAGAACAGATTTGAACTCAGGAATATCAGTCTTTCTGATTCTAGTCCCAACATTCTATCCACTGTGCCACCTGGTTTTGTGTGTGTGTGTGTGTGTGTGTGTGTGTGTGTACACAGAGAGATAGCTTTATCTATCTAGATATCTATTTTTCTGTGTGTGTATATATATATGTCTCTGTGTGTGTCTGTATGTGTGTGTGTATACATATACATCCAGCCTTCATATCTTCCAAGCTCCAACTCCACATAAGTGACTGCCTGTAGGACATATCTCTTCTCAATATATCCAAAAGAAGGCTCATTCTCCTCTCTTCAAGTCCTATCCTTTTTCCTAATTTTCTGATCTCTGTATACTACCATCTTTTCAGTAACCTTATATTTGCAACTCAGAGTTCTCCACTCTTCACTTTCCCTGTCCCTCCCCCATATCCAAGCAACTCCTAAGTCTTCTTGATTCCGTCTCCACAACATATCTCATATCCATTCGCTTCTCTCCCCTCACAGGGCCACAACCTCTAGTTCAGGTCATAATTGCCTCTTAAATGATCTAGTTCAGTACTTTCCTCATGGGTTTGCCTACCTCCAGTCTCTTGTTTCTACAATTTATCCTCCATATTGTTTCCAGTTTGTTATTCCCAAAGTGTAGATCTGAGCATGTTACTCTCTTACTCAAGAAGTATTACTGGCCTCTAGGACAAAATACAAACTCCTATATCTGGTACAAAAGAGCTTTTTTCACAATATGGTTTCAACTTACTGTTCCATAATGCTTAATAATCACTCATTCTTGCATTTTCTGTGTTTCAGTCAAATTGGCCTATCTAGTGTTCACTGTGAACAACATTCCATCTCTTACCTTTATGCTATTGTTCCCCAAGCCTAAAATGCTTTGGGGAAAGCTCATCTCTATTATAAAATCTTTAGTTTCTTCCAAATCACAGTTCAGGTATTACTTCCTTTATGAGGTCTTCCCCAATGCCTTCTACCCCCCAGTTAATGGTTTCTCTTTGCCCTCAAATCACTTTGTACTTACTCTAGATACAGTTTGTGTATATTTATCTGTATATGTATTGTTTTCCCAGTAAATGTAATCTTCCTGAGGTTAACAATTTTCCAATTTTTGTCTTCGTTATATCTCCAAAGGCCAGCACATAGCAGGTGCTCATTACACATTTGTTGAGTTGAATAAGTATAAACCCAGTAGATTGTACATAATAGCAATAAGGCACATAAATGAAAATTTCATTGAGACTTATAAAGTACTTTCTACAAATCTCATTTATTCACCATAACATCTATTATATCTAGGTTCTGATTAGTGAGAATACTTCATGATGATGATGATGTTGTTGCAGTTACATGATTTTGAATTCACACTATTCAAAGCTTTAATTATTTAAAAAATAGTCATTGGTTCTAGAGTCCAGTAGAAAAATATAGTGTGAATTCAAGTCTCTGGCTACTGCATACAATTCATTATTCTCACTAATTGGGATCTAGTTATATAGGCAGAAGAGTTATTGTTATTATTCTTGTTTTATAGGTGAGGAAAATGAAAGTCAGGAAGGTCGGTATTTGCCCAGTAACATGCAAGCAACTATTAAGTGATAGAAGCAGGAGTTGTATCCCAGATCTTCCAGTTACAATGTAGGCCAGTGATCTTTGCAATACACCATGTTAATTCTCTGTAGTTTACATTTACATAATGGATTATAGTTTCAGAGTTATTTGCATCCATATCATTTGATCCTTACAACAACCTTATGAAATAGATAGTGCATGTAGGAACATGTTCATTTTTCAGATGGGGAAACTGAGGTTCAAGAGGATAAGTGTCTTGTCCAAGATTATGTGGAGGAAAAAGCAAAGGGGGGGAGGGTGGAACCTAGACTCAAATTCTATTTCAAATTTAGATTCCAAGTCCAGTGTTCTACTATGCTAAATTTATAGCTAGGATCAATGTAGCAGGATAAATGCTTTGGATCCCAGTTGTCAGAAGATGGAGAATGGATGAAGTTGGGTCCAGTTTTTTCTAAGGACTATTTTAAAAGTCGATGCTTATGCATGTTAGGTGTAAAGGAATATATGTCTTTTGCCAATTGATGTAAAACATTACAAGGAAGAAAATTACTGAACAGTGACTTTATTTTTCTTCCAAAATAATTATATATAAAGGAAATAAAGCTTTTCCTTCTGAAGAAAGTTACAATTAGAGACTGGGGAAACAATATAGAGGTGCAGAACCTGGCATAACTAAACCTTTACAGGGATAGGTCAGTCTTGCAAAGCAAATGTATAAAGTGGCAGATGTTATAGTGCATTGGGCAATGGGGCTTGCTTCTTTCTAGATTTGGTCCAGAATCATCTTACCATTCCACGGAACAATTTCTTTATAAGGTTAATGTACCAGTGAGAGGAAAGCTGGTGTCTTTTAATGTATGTAGAAAAAAAAAGATGCTGTCTCTGTCCATAAGTTTTTCTTAGACTTTACATTTGCATGATTCATTGTTCTTATTTTTTATTTTCTAAGAAATTATATTTTTCTTTCATCTAAGAAGACATATTTTCTATTCCCTCATCTATTTTGGGATACACTGCTTGATCTAGAATCAAGATATAAGTTCCCAATCCCATGTTTAGCACTACTTTTAACTAGGTCTGATCTCTGTCTGAGCCCCTGGGCACACTAATGATAGGTGCCTTAAAAATCCACAGAGAAATATATAGGGGTTTGGGGGACCAAAGTCACCGAAAGACAAATGGCCAAGTGATTCGTTGCTAGTCCCTCTTCAGGCACAGCAATGGTTCATGTCTCCAAGATCTTTCAAATAAAACTTTTAACATCTGCATGCAAGTGTGAGGTCAAATAACTGTCTGGCATGAATCTTTGCAAGAAATACAAACTAACCCAAACACCAGCAGTGCTAGATTTCATGTGGCATGAGAGAAAAATTGGCCTCTTGATTTTTTAATAAAGAACACTGTGAAAAAGAATCTGGTAAACAACTTGGAAATTTTTCCCTCCCATTTGTGTCTAGTTAAATTTAATGAGAATGGTTACTGCATTTAACCATTAGAATGATATACTTAGGCTGTGTCTACAGGACACCTAAAAAACTGTTGAATTCCAGCAGTTCAGTGACAGTCAAATCAATTTGTTTTCCAGTTTCTAAGCAAAACAAGTTGTAGGTTTGGGATTTTTTCTTCTTTTTTTAGTTTTCATTTGATTCTTGTAGCAGAGTGGGGACACAAGCTGAGGATCAGGGTAGACAGAGCTGAGACTCATCTGGATGTGCTTTTTAAAAAAAGTATTTCCTGATTAAAAGTAAAAGGAGGCTATTGGCAAAGCCATCACTGATTTCCATGTACCATGTATAGCAATTCATCTTGCATGGTTCCTGGCACATAGTAAATGCTTAGCAAATGCTTTTTAATTTGATTGATTGTTCCATCTCCACCATGCTCCCTTTTGCTTTCCACACAGATTTCAGGTTACTCAACTTTAGTGACAAATCTTAGTATCCACACCAATGCATTTAATTCTCCTCTGTGTAAAGTTCTTAATATTATTTCATGTACCCTCTAAATGTTGACCCAAGCAACTCTCTATCATCTTAGGGTTGAGAATCTATAAGTATACAGGTTTGGGGGATGTACATAGTCTTATATCATATATAAATATTTATGTTAATATGACGACTATTATGAGGTCTCAAATAACTTTGTGATTTTGGAGATATCCTGCCACTGGGATGTATGGTTGGATGAGTTTTCTACAAAATCAGTTAGTTTCTACAGGTATCCTGATGGAAAAGGGCAGGGACAACTGTAAGACTTAGTTACATTACTCCATTGGTATAAAAGTCATTGACAGCTTCATTTAATACAAAATGTAAAGTGATACTCTACTGCTTTTTCCATTTTCCCTACTTAAAGTCTCTCTTTTAAAGCCAACTTTATTTATACAAAATACCGAAAGAGCTTGGTTTTTTTCCCACTTGAATGGTGTAGAATAGTGATTTTCAAAGTTTTTTTGCCTTAGGACTCCTTTACACTCTTAAAAATCATTGGGAATCTCTAAAGTTTTCATATTTATGTGAGTTATATTTTTGATAGTTACCATATGTAAAGCCATGCATGAGCAGCTTCCCAAAAGTATGCTACTGTGAACAGCTTTTAAGGTTCTGATTACACAGTATGATGAACACTCCATTTATTCCACAACAAATCAAGGCAAACTTTCTCAGAAAATCAAGATACAGCATAATATTCACGACATTACATCTTATCACAGAAAATCACAGTATAGTGTTCACAACAGCTTAACATTAGAATGGCCACATAGTTTTTGCCAAAGTGGCCACAGTATTTAGGACAAAGAACAAAAGAATATTCATCTGTTTTCCCTAAGAGAAAAACTTAATTATTCAATCATTCCACAATAAAGTCAGTCTTCCACTCATGGAGCAATCATAGGTTAACTTAATCAGTCACTTATCCAGATTCACAATTACTAAGTTTCATTAATCACTAAATACAATCATTAGAAAATTCCACAAACCCTCCACCCCTCAGTGTCTAGTAAACTTCAATTTCATCACATTTTCAATATTCAAGGATAGGTCTTTTCTTCATCTTGACTCAGGGTGGTCTCTCAGATTCCCTGGATCCTCTTCCATGGTCCCAACTCCTACCTGAATCCACCAAACAGTCACCTGGATTCAGAGGCAGACAGCTCCCAGGTTCTCATCCAGTCCTCTGGTCAGTTCTTGGTATACGCTGAAGTTCACAGGGTCTGGCACATCTCAAAATCTTCACCACTTCTGTTGCCGGGAACTCAAGGATCAACCAAGCCACAAACAAAGTCTTATCCTGATCATGCTTCTTCAGTCCTCAACCAGTTCATCTGGCTCTAGGTCCCAGAAGAAATCTCAGCCTTCCAGGTGGCCTTCCAGGCAGCCTCCTCGGCAGCAACTTCAGCCTTCACCAGATTCTGGTCTCATAGAAAACTCCAACTCAGTTCTCAGTCCAGCAGCCCAGCTTCCAAATGCTGTGAAAATTCTGCTTCCTCACCAGGAGCCACCAGGAGGAAAATTCTTGATTCTGTCTGTGTCTCCTCTGGAATTCTTCTCTCTCTCTCTCACACACACACACACACACACACACACACACACACACACACACATACTGGCTTCCTGTCTCAGCCAATCCCTTCCTGTTATGTCAGCAGCAGGAAACAGAGTTCACACAGAGACTGTTTTTGTTTCTTTCACAGAAGTACTTAGCCCTTAGTTACACCATATTAGGAAGTAAAACTGCTAAAAATTATTATTTATATTTATATTATTGGTGAGAATTATTTGTGAGAATCATTTATGAATTCATTTGAAAAGAATAATAAACCTGTTACTCATTAACATAAATATTGATATGACATAAGACTATGTTTTCCAAAAGAAAAAAAATAATTTAAGTGAAAAGAGTTATTGATTAGAAATTTTTCAGAATCTCTTTCATATACGGCTTAATAGAATAAAACTGAGTTCTCATATCTGCTTCTGCATTCAATTTGTTGTGCTTTGTTATTTTGATCAAAGTATATGAAGAATATTTGGTTTCACACAGACACATACTTGGAAAAGGGAAGAGTATTTTAAAAAGTGAATGACATTTCAGCATTATTGTGAAAATACTTTTGACCTTAAGGCTCATTGTAAAAGGTTTTGGAGACCCCAGGAATCTGTAAATCATAATCTGAGAATTGCTTACAAATAAAAGAGAATTGCTTTTATAAAAGAAACCAAATAACTGGGTGGTTGATCTGATATTTAATTTTCTAACTAGCTATTATATTGTGTAGATCCAACTTTATACTCTTTGTTCCCTCCTATTACTCTTTCCCTGAGGCCTTCTTTCAGACTACCCTAGTCATACTTGGATTAACTTTCTACTTCTTCAAGTTTTCTTTTTGACAAGCATTTATTAAGCTCTTACTATGTGCCCTCAGGCACTGCCTGAGGAATACACAGGCAAAAATGAAACATTCTCTGTTTTGAAGAAACTTACATTCAATTAACATGGGATACAATAGGAATACATATAAAATTTACATCATAAATACAAGGTACAATCAATCAAGAAATATGTATTAAGCACTTGCTGTGGCATTGTGTAAGGATTGGGAATACAAAGACAATGCAATGAAGCACTCAAAAAACTTATATCAGGAGAGACAAAATATGCCTGTATAGGGATAAACAAAATATGTACAAAAATTGGGTAGAAACTGGACCTATGATTTCTTTATGAGGAATTCCTCGGTGAAGAACTTCCTCTACCAAGATAGACTGACATTTTCTTTGCAACTTACAGTCTTAGAGAGTTGCCTGGGATGCTATGAGAAGTTTAGATTTGCCTAGGGTTGAACAGGTAGTCTGTCAGAGGTGAACCCTGAACCCAGAAAGGTCCATGACCATTTCTCTATCCATTACACTATGCTGCCTCTCAATACCAAATAAATACAAAGTTAATTTTTGCCTGAAGATGAGGACAAGATTATACTTGAAAGATATGGCAGATCTTCTGAACTATGAACATTATAGCTAGTGAAATGGATATCCTGGATACTTTGTATGAATATAAAATGTCTGTCTGTATACATATCTATATATACACATACATATATACATTACATATATAGTTTTTCCAATTACACGTAAGGACACAATTTAAAGTTAATTTTTAAAAAAATATTGAGTTCCAAATTTTCTCCCTCATTTCCTCAATTCCCCCATCCATAAAACAATTTAATATAGTTTATATAAACACATAGATCTTTTTAATGACTTAATCATTCCACCGATTTACATGGAGCATCTATACAAATTGGACCCATGATGACATCAAGGGGAAGGAGAAAGGACATCAGAATCAGATGCTAATGCCACGTCAGAGATCAGTGCAGTACCCAAGGACTTAAAATCCCCATTCCCTCAACATATGTCAGTTATCAGGTATCAGAGTGATCAAAACATTATTGAATTTTCCAATCAGCAACCTTAAATTTGCTTTGCATAGATCAAATAATATTTCAGTACAGAGATTAATTGGGATGTGACAGAATAGCTGAATGGGAGATCCAAATGATCCTTTAGGACCATTTTCTGTTTTTCTGTGTGAAGAAAGTGAATGACTGAGCCACCCAGCACAGTTACTTAATCATCCATTCTTTTCTCACAGATGTCCACATACAAGCATTCCACAGCCTTCTTTGGCAGCCCATTCTGGTATTTTTATCACCCTCATTAAGATAGTCTTGCTCGTGTCCAAGGAAAGCGTCTTGACTTTCATAACCCATTTCCTCAAGGAAGATAGAAAACATATGCTTGGTAAAATTCATTTAAAAAGACCCTTTAAATATTTGAAGTCAGTAGTCAGGTCAGAAGTTTTAGCGGTAGCATGGCAGAGTGACATCAGAGAAAATCCAGTTCAGAATCTACCTGTGACACATCTGGGCTGTTTGACCCTGACAAAGCCACTTAACTTCACAGACTCTCTAAGGCTGTAAATCACAGGCAAGCCTCCAATCTGTGTCAATGTATACATTTCTATCGTGGGAATTTCCCCCATGGATACATTCACAGATCTGGGTAAAAACAAAACAAAATGACCCAGAATTAATGTAAGGTCCTCGAGTTCTAGGGCTGTGTTTGTTTTGTTGTTTGAATGATACTGTCCCCACCTTCACTTCATTCTGCCTCCCTGGGGTTTTCTTTTCCTTCTTCATGATTTCCTCCCCAGACCACCATTTTGAGAAGGACTCTACTCATGTGCAGTGAAATTAGGTGAAATATGTGGCTGCAAGTGGATGGCTCACTCTCACCTCAACTCTTTCCATATTCCATGTCCCACATCCTTCTCTCTGCTTGCCCCATTGTTCCCTCGAGGGCCATTCTTTCTCTCTCCACCTCAACACTTTATAGCACTTCTATAGATGTCAACTTCTATTACAATGTAAGCATTTTGAGGATAGGCTCTATTTATTCTCTCTCTCTCTCCTCTCTCTGTCTCTGTCTCTCTTTCTTCCTCTCCATCTCTGTCTCTGTCTCTGTCTCTGTCTCTCTGTCTCTGTCTCTGTCTCTCTTTCTCTTTTTCTCCCCATCTCTGTCTTTCTATGTCTATGTCTGTCTCTGTTTCTTTCTCTCTCCATTCTCTCTTTCACTCTTGCTCTGTATCTCCATGTCTCTCTGTCTCTGTCTCTCTGTCTCTGTCTCTGTTTCTCTGTCTCTGTCTCTCTGTCTGTCTCTGTCTTTCTGCTTTTCTTAACTGACACAGAGTAGGCACTTATCAATTACTTGTTGAATGATCAAATAACCTCCTCTTTTTCAGCCTAAATAATTTCTCTATAGGATATATCTTCTATCCCTTTAATGATCTTAGTCCATCTTTCCTGAATTGTGTGCAGTTTCTCCACATCTTTTTCAAGTGTTGTGACCAGAAATGGCTATAAGCATAAGTTATATGCATTGGTTATAAGCATCTGATGGATGAAGTTTAGTGGAAAGCTAGGCTTTTTACTTTAGTATATTACACTCTTTTTAGTATATCATAGTAGCATGTTGACCTTTCTCATCACAACATTTCTATGACAAACTCTGATCACCTGTGATACTCAGGTCTCACAGAGGACATAGGACACAGAGGATATATCAAAGCCTTCCTTGATGATTAGTACCTATCTGAGCCTAGGCAAGTCATTTAACTTCTCTGGGCTTCAGCTTCCTCATCTGTAAAGTGAGGGAGTTCAACTGGGTGGTTCTGGATGTCTCTATGATCATATAGTTTGTAGTTTAGAAACTTCTAACACTGGTTCCCAGGGACAATCTAGGGGACCAGCCTTGGAATCAAGAAAACCCGGATTCAGAGCCTACCTTTGAGAAATTGTGGCTGTGTGACCAGGAACAAGTCCCCTAATGTCTCAATGATGAAACCTTCACTCACTAAAACTATAAGTTACAGGTAAGTTAATTCAGTTGAGGGGACTCCTTTACCCTGGGGGTTCTCTATACCAGTGAAGACCAAACTGCTTTCCCTCTACCTTTCTCCTCCCAAAATAGTGATTTCAGGGTATTCCTAGTTCTTCAGTTGGTCATCAATTCTCTTTCATTAGTTTCAGTAACACCTTATAAAAGAGGGAGTAGAATTTTTTCTCTTTCCATAGACTTTCATTAAGATCCATGTCTTAAGTACACAAGAACTGATGCTTAAACCAGTTACTGTTCAGTACCTTTGTATATGGTAGGCAGCCAAGTGAGATGATTCAAAAAGCAGAGTACAATGGAGGTGAGATTTGCTCTTTTCTTCTTTACGCTTAATCCAAGCACCTCCAGGCTTTCTTGACCCAAATAATGTACCATGTTATTCTTTAGCCACCTTCAAGACTGTTAGACTGGCAGCTTTCAGATCAAGTGCATCAATTTGACCATGGAGCAGTTTGCCCTCCCTTAGCTTCCCCTTGAATTTGCAATAACAGCAAAATTGCCTCTAAGCTTTTTTGGAGACCTACCTGAGTTTAGTTCAAACTCTTTTCACTTCTTTGAGAAGTTCCTCATTATATAATTTTAAAATTAGCTTACCAGTTTTCCCATTTAACCAAGCCACAGTTCAGCAGAGGCAGCAGATAGAAAACTAGGATAGAAATCCAGAAGATCTGGGTTCAAATCCTGATGTTGGCACATGTTGGTTATGTGACCATGAACAAATCACTTAACTTCTCCATTCCCCAGGAAACTCTTCAAGACTATAAATCATAGGCAAGTTGTCAACCTGTATCAGTGGAGGGATTTCCCCCACACCAATGGAATCATAAATCTGGACCAAAATTAATTAAATAAAGTTAGAGAGTAATAGAAGTTTTTAAATTTTTTCAAAAACCTGAGTGAATATCTCTGTCACAAAGGTAATAAGTGACGGAGGTAGAATGAGACTTTTGGTATTCAGGGTCTCCTTTTAGCATTCTTTGTACATGCTACTTTATTCCATTGCTTACTTTCATGTGTGTGTGTGTATGTGTGCATGTGTGTAAATATACCCTCAATTTGTATATGAAGCTCTCCCAAAATGAAAAGAGCTGCTTCCAGAGATAGTGAGTTTCTTGACTGTGAAAGTCTTCCAGGAGGGGCTGGATTACTGTATCTCCAAGGTCATTGAGGAGATTCATGTTTTAAGTCAGGGTTGAATTAGATGACCTTTCAGGTCCATTTTGGACTCAGAATCTGCTTCTGACATATGCTCATCATAAAATCCTTTCATGTTTTTAAATTTTAAGAACTGTGATTGTTGGTATAAGAGACAGAGAGAGAGAGAGGGAGGGAGGGAGAGAGAGATAGAAAGAGAGAGAGAGAGAGAGAGAGAGAGAGAGAGAGAGAGACTCCATATAAGACAAATACAGACTTCACAAGTACTTGATGGGAAAGAATGATTGGCTTAAAGAAATTCAGGGGGTTTTAGTGCTCCAAAAGTCCAATATGCGTCTGTAATGTGATATGGCTGATAAGGTCACATTGAGAAATGCAGATTCCAAGAAAAATAAAAGGATAGTCCTTTTATCTTCTGCCTTGGTCAGACTATATCTGAAATATTATTTTCAGTTCTGGGTACCACACTTTAGGAAGGCCCATAAATAAGCTAAAAAAATATACAGAGAATGATAACTAGAATATTTGAAGGCCTTCAAGTTCGTATCATATGGGGTCTGGTTAAAAATACAAGTAATGCTTAGATTGGAGAAAATAAGACATAGGGGATACTTGATAATATCTGAACTTTTTAAAAAAGAAATATTTAAAAATGTCGATCACACCATCTACTCCCAAGAATATCTAGCTCTACCTGCAGGGGAGTTTCAATATTGCTAATTCATCATTTTGCTAGATATCTTTATCTTACTATTTATTTTTCCTTTCCTAATTTTCTTTTTTTTTTATTGACTTGTTCGTTTACTTTGAATTTACAAGATTAAGTTCCAGAATCACGTGAGTTTCAGATTTTTCTCCCCTTCCTCCCCACACCCCACCCCTGCCATGGTGGCATACAATCATGTATACGATCTGCAAACTCTTTCACATTGTACAACAGTCTGGTTGTATAGGTGCTGTGGCTAATGGAGTGAACAGTGAGAAAAGAGAAACAAAAGCCGAACATTGAAAAGAATGATAGCATGCATTGCTTCAGTCTCCATTTAAACTCTGGTCTTTCTGGATCTCTCTCTCTCTCTGAATGTAGATATCTCCTTTCATCCTGAGAGTTGTAGAGCTGTCTTTTAACTGTGCTATGCTGAGAAGCGTCCAGTTTTTCAAAGTTGATCATCACACATATGCTGTATCTGTGACTGTGTACAAATTTTTCCTGGTTCTGCTCTTCTCACTTAGCATCAATTCATATAAGCCTCTCCAGCTGAGTATGAAGTCCATCTCCTTCCCATTTCTTATAGCACAATAGTATTCCATCACATTCACACACCATAACTTGTTCAGCCATTCCCCAATTGATGGGCATCCCTTAAATTTCCAGTTTTTTGCCACCACAAAGAGAGCTGCAATAAATATTGTTGTACGTATGGGACCTTTTTCTACTTCTATGATCTCTTTGGGATACAACCCCAAAAGTGGTATTACTGAGTCAAAGGGTATGCAATTATTTATAGCCCTTTGGGCATAGTTACAGATTGCCCTCCAGAATGGTTGTATCAGTTCACAGCTCCACCAACAAT
>JAQQSW010004187.1:0-14501 GCA_028646575.1 Pseudocheirus occidentalis
GGGTCTCTGCTCCACTGTGGTGTGAGCTGCCCCTCTCCCATCCCATTCCTCACGCCTTGGAAGATGTGGAGGTGCTGGAGGCTGTAGATCTCTCCTGCAGACTGGCTTCAGTGCCCGCTTGGCTCAGCTCAGCCAGGCTACTTCCCACTGCCCAGGCCTGGCCAGGGTCTCGGCTTCAGGCTGTTCTAGCCTCCATTCCAGCTGCCGTGATGAGCCCCTGCTGCCAAGCTGCCTTCAGTGAGAGATGTGTTCTCTGTATTTTTGTGTGAGTCTGAGAGTCTTAGACTTTATCTGTGCTCATAATTTTATGGGTGTTTAGGGTGGCAGTGTGGGAACTGTGGGACCTTGCTGCTTCTATGCCGCCATCTCGGCTCTGCACCTCTCCCCTGTTTCTCATTCTTAACACCTCTCTCTTCCATAGTATGTATTTTCAAATATTTCCTTGATGGTGTTTCCTTCATTTCTTTCATTTTTTAAAAAATCAGTACCTACTGACCCCACGAGAGAAGCCATCTTTTCTTTTTTTCTTTTAATAATATTTCTTCTCACTACACCCTCCCCCAATTTCCAATGAGCCAATAAATAAGCCTCAACACATACGTGCATAGCACAGAGGTTCTCAACCTCTGGGTCTCGACCCCTTTGGGTATCGAACAACCCTTTCACAGGGGTCACCTAAGACCATGGGAAAACATGATGATCTTAGGAATCAAGCACTACTCCTCTATCCATCTCTAGGCGGGTCTGCCAACATTCAGATATGCCCAAATATGCCCACATATGAGTATTAAAGGGTTACGGCATTAGGAAGGTTGAGAACCACTGGTCTAGCAAAATAAATTCCCACATCTACTATTTCCAAAAATGTATGTAATTGTTGCATTTTAAATTCATCACTTCTGTCACAGGAGGTAAGAAGGATGTTTTGTCTTCATTGTTTTGGACTAATGCTTTACCATCATACTATTCAGAGTTTTAAAGTCTTTCAAATGTTGTTTTTTAATTCTATAATGTTGTTTTATATATATATATACATATATATATATATATATATAAAATGTGCTTTTGCAAAGTTTAAAACACTATATACATGCTAGTTATTATTATGGAAGATATATTCTTTTTACTTATTTTGACTGCATTCATTTATTTGTTGAGAATTATAGAAAATGCATCTTTCAAGTAGGATCTGAGCCTTCTCTCTGTTTTGTACTACAACAGTAGATACGGACATTTCATGATTTTTCTCATAAAGATGCTAATTCTAGGCATCTCTCCATTATTAAGTACCACCCTAATTTGGGAATGCATTAGTCATAAATAGTTAACTTCAACTTCATTATTCAGCTTTCATTGTGCCTGTTTGTTCTCCATGCTATTACTCATGCTGTTGCCCTTAGCCAAGAATGCCTTTTCATAGACCCATTTTGTCCATTTAAACACTACACTTATTTCTAGATCCAACCTTTCATTCACCTCATCCAGGAAGCTTTTTATAGTAGATATTGTCTGCTGCCCCTACCCTTCCAAAATCCCTCATGCCTTTCCGTTCCATTCCCAAGAGTTAACATTTCCTCAGCCCCTTAGTAAGAAGTCTGTATCCTAAAACATTCACCATCCCTTAGAACTATTCTCTGGTTTGTGAATTATATTTGTTGTTTGACCCCATATATTGCAAATTGCCCAAGAGCAGTGATTCTCAACCTTCCCAATGTCACAACCCTTTAATACAGTTCCTCATGTTGTGGTGACCCCCGTCCATAAAATTATTTTCGTTGCTACTTCATAACTATAATTTTGCTACTGTTATGAATCTACCTGCAGGATGTATTTTCATTGTTACAAATTGAGCATACTCCACAGGTTGAGAACCCTGCCCAAGAGCAAGAAATGTATCACCGTCCCTTTTCGTGGCCCTTAATGTTAAGCATAATACTGACGCATTGTGAAAAAGCGTGGTGTAGAAAAATCTCTGCTCTTGGAGTCAGAGGACCTAAAGTAGCATCCCTACTCTGACATAAACTTCAAGACATTGAGCAAATTCCTTAGCTTCAATAAGCCTCAGCTGCCGAGAATGTAAAACAGGGGCTTATCATTTTTGTAATACCAACTTACAAGTTATGAACAAAGCATTTCACAAGCTTTTAAGAACAATAAGTGTTATTATCAAATATGAAGCATAACTAACAATGCTTAAAATTGCACTAGGACTTTTGGGATAGGCTGTGTAAAGATGCCCTGTTATTCTAGGTTTTCAGTAAATAGTTGTTGAATTCTAAATAAAAGATGAAACTTGAAGAAATCTTTCCCTGTAATATACTTAGCATCTCTATACAGTAACTGTACTTAGGTGGGTGTAATTTATGTGCAAGCTTCATGAGGAGCCTATGCTTTATCCAGACTATTTTTCTTGTTCCAGGTTTAGCCCAGAAGTACAACATCTTAGAGCCACATCTTTGACTATAGTGGACATTTATCACATTTGCAGCACCTTTTTAATAATCATATTTCTCCCAAGTGTCAGGAAGACATGCAGATATCATCATTTTTCAACTCTAGGGTATAGAGCAATAGAGAATAGTGAATTATCTGAATTCTGTAAGTCACAGGTAAGCCTTCACTAGCAATAAAACCTCTTTAAATTTTATCTGTAAAATGAAGATTGTCATTCCAGTAAGTCTACACAATCCTTTATTTTTTCCTTGTATAGAAGTATTTTTAAAGGTATTATTTGTTGATTTTAAATATTTTTCTTCTTAAATTTTGTGTTTGAAATTCTCTCCTTCCCTCCAACTCTCTCCTCCACCCACTGAGAAGGCAAGCAATAAGATATCAATTATATATGTGAAAATCATGCAAAACATATTTATGTATTAACCATATTTCCAAAAAAGGCAAGAAGAATGAAAGAAATAAGAAAATTACACTTTCATTTTCCCTCAAAGTTCCTCAGTTCTCTCCCTGGAGATAGATAGTACTTTTTCATCATGAGTCCATATGAATTGTCCTGGATCACTGTACTAATCAAAGCAGCCAAGTCTTTCACATTAGATCAGCATTACAAAATTGCTGTTACAGTACAGGTACAATGCTCTCCCAGTTCTTCTCATTTCACTTTGCATCAGTTTGTATAGCTCTTGTCATGTTTTTCTAAAACCACCTTCCTCATCATTTCTTGTAATACAATAATATTCCATCAAAATCATATGCTACAACTTATTCAGACCTTCTATTGATGAGTGCCCTTCAATTTCTTAATCTTTGCTACCACAAAAAGAGCTGATATAAACATTTTTGTACATATTGGACCATTTCCTTTTTCTTTGATCATTTTAAGATAATAGACCTAGCAGTGGTATTGTTGAATCAAAGGACATACATAGTTTTATAACCCTTTGATTACAGTGCCAAATTGTTCTCCAGAATGGCTGAACCAGTTCACTACTCCACAGGGAGATCACTGGTATACCTTTTTTTAATTTTTGCTTCTACACGCTAGGCTATGATTAACCACAAGATAGAAATGAAAAGAAAACTAATGTGCTGACTAAATATTTTTGTCATTTATATATGTAGTTGTGTCAGGGTATTAGATTGAAAGTTTCTAATAAAATCTTGCATTATCTGCACCTCAAAATAAGGATTAGGTTTAACATAGCAAATTTGTACAAGATAATTCCCAACTTAATATAAAAAAAGCAAAAACCACTTGGGCTCTATTAATCAGTGACTGCTTGTTATCTATTGGATCAAAGTTTGAATCTCACTGTGGGTGGATCAACAGTCACCAATATCCTTCACCAGTCACCTCAAAATCCATTACAATTATGGGCTTCCTGTTCAGTATTACTCACTTTTTATCTTGTCTCAAGCTGATTTTTCCTCCCTAATTTTATATACAGTGACTTCTATGTCAAAGAAAGATTGAGACTTTTAACCATCAAATGTCCATTCAGATCCATTCAAAGTCTATTACAGATATCGCCTTTTCATATCCATTCCACCCTAGTTCTCACTCTGAGGATTCGTTACCTCTAGGTTTCCACTTGGTGGCGGAATGGATAGATTTTTCTTAATTAAATGCAAGTAGGACAAAGAATCATAAGTTCCCTTAACTAGCCACTCATAGCAGTATCTCTCTTCAACAGCAATTCAATGAGAATTTTCCCCAATCAACTGAAAGGGATTTCAATTCAGTCATGGCAGGAATGGAAAGCATTGGGAGGGGAGAAGGCAATAGGAGAAATATTAAGAAAATGCCCAAAGGAACACTGATAATATAATTAAGAAGTACTATAAGAAAATCCCAAAATAAAAGTCCAGAAGGAAGAAATAATTCTTCACAACCCCAAGAAGGAAATCTGAAATGGCCTATAGTTACGTAAGCAAAAAAGGCTAGTAAAATAGTCAACGGAAATGGAAGAGATAATATAGTAGAATAGGCAACCTAGAAAAGAAGCCAATAAACCTTAGTTAAACAATTGATATCCCTTTAAAAATTGAGGAAATGGGAACAAGAAAACTGCTACAGCAATAAATATTAGAGAAAATACAAGATAAAAAAGTATATCTACTGTCAAAAACTATTGACCTGAAAAAAATAGAAGAGAAATAAATTAAGAAATTTTGTTCTCCCAGAATAATATGATAAAAATATGAATAGTATATTTTTAGAAATCACAAAAGAAAACTGCAAAAAATCCAATTAATGTTGATAGACTACACAGCTTACCACTACAGGGAAATCTCAGTTATGGCACATCAGTAACATACTTACCAAAATCCAGAATTCCTGAGTCAAACAAAAACTGTTTCAAGAAAATAGGAAGAAAGAGGTCACATACCTTGAAAGTACAGTTGGAATCACAATTGATTATAAACCAAATATGAAAAGTAACCAAAGGATTAAGATATATTGAAAAGCAATTAAAAATGATTGTGAACAGGAATGACTTATCTTGAAAATCTGAACATTATCCTTTGAGAGAAGAATGGATTTTCAACAAAGTAGCTTACTTCTAAGTATTTTGGTTGAGAAAGCCAAAGGTAGGAAGAGACTTCAAAAAGCTAACACAACAGCAAAAGGAATTTAAGAAAGAGAATCACTTATAATGATAATACTAATAATACCTAACATTTATGTAACACACTAAGATTGACAAAGTGTTGTAGATAAAAATATTATATCAATTAATCCAGATAAGATTAAGAGGTTCAAATGATGATTAAGCATTTATCTTTCATGAAAGTGGGAGACATGATTATTTTTATTTTGCAGTCCTACAACTTCTAAGTGTCATTAAGTAGATAAAGACAGACAAGTTTTTAACTTGGATACTCAAAGAAATAAAAAGGAAAGAAAAAACATCTCAAATCAAGAGAGGTTAAAAGGGAGAAAGGCACTTGAAATTGGAGGGCTATATTATTTCTTTTTTGTTATATTATTCAAAGAGAAGTGAAATCTGTTGAGGGGTGTGGAGAGGGACTGAAAATCTCATTAACTTTACTCTTCTATAGGTCAGTAAAGAAGTGTTTTAAATTTCACATTAAGAAACAAATAAATAATTAAATTAAGTAATCAATAGAAAGAATATTTTGAAGTGGGTAACAGGATGAGATGGAAAGAGAGAAGTGAAAAAATGTCAGAGGGAAGTTGAAGCAAAGAAGGGATATCATTAAATGAAGAGAAGAGGAAGGAAGAAATATTTTAAGAAGAATTAGTAAAGGGAAAATAAACATTCACAACAGTGAAAATAAACTTGTGGGTTTTGTCCCTCCAAATGCAGGAAGGTAAAGGAATAAATTAGAAAGCAAAACTCAACAACTTTTTTACCTATAAATAACATATTTAATACATGAAGATTTATACTGAGTTAAAATAAAGGGTTGTAATATAATTTATCACGTTTCTGGAACATCCACAAAATCAGGAGTAGCAACTGTGATTAGAGACAAGCCAACAATTAAAAAAAAGATATGATTGGATTATGTAGGGAAGGTGGTATTATAATTATTGCATATAAAACCCATGACAACAACATAGTACTACCACTAACGATGTTTATATATAGTATGTATTTCTAGGGATGGCATGACATTTTTTTATCTAAAGAAAAGTCTAAGTGAATTACAAATGACTTAAGAGAGTAGGTCATTAATTGTTGGGAACTTTGACTTTTCTCTTCCAGACCTAGACACATCTAAAAGACAGATTAAACAGGAAAGAATTTAAGCATCTTAATAATATTAGGAGGGAAAACATGATAGATCTTTAGTGATTATTGGGTGGGAATCTTCAAGAGTACACCTATTTTCATTATTAAATTATTCTTTTGTAAATAATCATATGGCATGAAATAAAGAAATTTTAAATAAATACTATAAGGATTGTTAAGTAGGAGAATTCTAGACAATAATATAGTAAGTACCAGTCAATAATGGAAAGATGAACCAAGGACTGATGTTTAAATTTAGACTACAATATTGAATCCCAAATAATAAAATGACTGAAATAATAAGTCATAGGAATAACATATCACTACATTAAAGAAAATATTAAGCAAACATTGAAATTTCTGGGATACAACAAAAGTGGGCCTTAGAGGATATCACTGCTCATTTGTATCAGCAAAAGAGAGAAAATAATAAACAATGTTTTAAGAGTAGAAAAATCAACAGATTAACCCCAAACAATACAAAAAATGTAAATCTGAAAAATTCAATAAACTGATACACAAAATTGAAAGAGCCTTGACAAGATTAAGAGCTAGGTTTTTTTAGATAAAGAACTAATCAAATAATTATCTTATTTGAAGCAAAAAAGAGAACAGAAAGGAAGAAGAGAAAGAGATAAATTACCAAAATAAAAAAGGAAAGAGGACATTTACAATTAATATGGAGTAAGCTTTTAAATTATCATAAATAACAACCACTATATGCAACCAATTTGAAGATTTTTATTAATATTTTTAAAATTTTACCATAAAAAATCTAAACAAGGCAGTCTCAGAAAGAAAAAAAAACTGAGCAAGCCATATGTGAATTCACAAAGAAAAATTACTTCAATTTCAAGTAAATTTATAAGTCAATTCTAATAAACTTTTAAAATTAAACTATTAGCCTATGTGATTTATACCATACATTGTTCCCAAACTAGATAAAGAAAGCTTCTTTTAAAATTCATTCTATAAGGTAAATGTGGTCTTAATAGACAAAGATGGGAGAGAAGAAGCAGCCAAAAATCTCTGGAACAATATCACTACTGAAGGCAAAATGAAGGACAAAATACCAGCCTACAGAGGGATATATTCAAAATTATGCACTATTAAACAGTTTGTTGTATACCAAGAAATATAGGTTCAACATTAGGAAAACTACAAACATAGTCAGTCACAATAATACCAAAATTAAGTTTAAAAATTACAAGATTGCCTCAAGAGATGCAGAAAAAAAAATGTATGGCAAAATAGAGCACTAATTTTGTTTAATATTAATAATACTAAAAAAGCACAAGAACCAAAAGACTTTCCTTTTGTATTAACAGAAATATATAAAATATGTAATAGAGAAATTTATATTTTCTCAAAACTGTTACAAGTAAAACAAAGATTTTATTGTCGCTTCTTTTTCATTGATGTAGTACAAGAAATAGCAGGTACAAAAATAAAACAAAGAAAACAAATTGGAAGAATGTTCATAGATAACAAAGGAGGCAAAATTCTTTCTATTTGCAGGTTCTGTAATAGTCTACTTTAAAGAATCCCTTTAAATTAACAATAACAAATGGAAACAATAACTTCAATAAAGGAACAGAATAAAAACCAATAAAATAGTATTTATAATAATTTATATTGCATTCTTTATATTACTAACAACAGCTAGAAAAAGAAGACAAAAATCTATTCAAAGTAACTACACAATGCATAAAACATATGAAGATTAACATGAAAAGATATAATTGGGACATATATAAAACAATTCCAGAACTCTGTAAAAATAAAAGAAAATTTAGATCATTGGAGAGATTGACAACTCATTGTTGAATCATGCCAAGACAATATTACAATGCTACTTAATTTAATTCACAGACTTCATTTAATCCCAAACAAGCAAACACAGAGTCATCTTATATAAGTATACAAAAATTTATCTAGTATAATGAAGTTAAGAATTTCAGAGGATATAATGAAATAGAAATTATAAGAAATTAATATCATATCTCAAATTAAATTATAAAATGACTGTCTTCAAAGTTATTTAGTACTGGTATAAAAAAACTTTTTAAAGTAAATCATAAGTAAGATCCATGAGCAAGAGAACACAAAAATCCAGAGTTTAATAAGCTTAAGAACACAAACACTTGTAATGGGCATCGTGGGGGGGGGGCAAGAGTGGGGGAGGGTATAAAGGAAACTGACCATTTAAACAAGTCCACTGGGAAATAAAAGCTAGATAGAAGTCTGAAATAAATTAAATTTAGACTAATATGGCATTCATTAACATAAACTTTGGCTAAGTTCTTAATATAAAAGATTGCTGATTATAATTGATCTATTCATTGGCCTTTTATTTGTTATCATTAATATTACAGTTAATTTTGTGTATTGTTCTCCTGATTCTGCTTCCTTTTCTCCACATACATCTCTCTATGTTTTTCCAAATTCTTTATAATTTTCATTTCTTATGGTATAATAGTAAGAGATATTGGAAAAAGTTTCCTTACCTGTGAGTTCTCTATACCAATTAAATCATAAGTCTATTCCTTGTTCACTTAAGGATAATAATATTTTATTTTATATTCATATTTATGTCACCATTTCCCAACTGATGTGACTACTTAATTTCTACAGTCTTGCTATGACAAAAAGCAGTGCTACACATGTATATATACATGCATAAAACTAGAGGAGAATGGAAAGAGGCATTTTTTGGATTTGTTTAAAAGAAAAAATCATCAACAAAGAAGGGATAGAGCATAACACAGAAGACATTTAAAGAGATTACATGTGTTATTTTTTTCATGAAAGAAATAATAAAATCAGAATAGGAAAAGAAAGTGTTGGTTGATTAGGAAAAATTATCTCTGATATTAACTCTATTAATTGTCTCTGATAAGTATTTCATATTCAAGCTGCAGAGTGCACTGATATAAATGTATAAAACCAAGAGTCATTTCCCAATCTACAAGTGGTCAACAACATTTCAAAAGAATAAATGTATACTATCTAGAATTTTATGGAAAAAAGTATTCCAAATGGTTAATTACTTTTAAAATGCAAGTCAATGGCATCATTTCATGTATCAATGAGAAAAATATTATCTCAATTAATAATAGTAGCTAACATTTATATAGCACCTACTACATGCTAGGCATTATGCTAAGTGCTTTACAATTACTGTCTCTTTAGCTGCTCCCAACAACCCTAAGAAGTAGGTGCTAGTATGATCCACATGTTACAGTCAAGGAAACTGAGGCAGACAGAGGTTAAATGATTTGCCTGGGGTCACACAGTTAAGTAAGCATATAAGGCTAGATTTGAACCTAGGTTTGCATGCAAGTTCAGCACTCTATCCATGATGCTACTAAATTATCTCTAGTCAAGGAAGTTCCAGGGACTGCAATTATAACCGTAGGCAATGACTGACACATCATTTCCAGGAATGGCAGCATTGATTTGATAGCCATCCTCAAAATTGGGCAAAGGTATAACTATGTAACGCTCCAGTTCTGCCAGATGTGGTTGCTTTGCTCATCAATTTTGGTTAAATATGTTGTAAAGGGGTCAGGGAGGAGATGGGGACAAGAATATACAAGTGGTGGCAAGGAATAAAGAATAAAATGTTGGTTCTCAGTCAAAGCCAGATATGATCAAAGCTTCCCAGTCAAAAGTCCATAGTTCGAGGGCACAAAGTGGAATGTGAGGCCAGAGACAGAGTTTGCTGGCAGGAGAAGATGGCTAAAAACTGACAAATTGGAGAAAATAATAAAAGAAAGTAATGGTCAGTGTTGGAGCTATAATGGGAAGATATTAATGATACTACACTCTTGGTGAAGTTATGAATTAGTCTAATCACTCCAGAAAACAATTTAGAGATACAATAAAAAGTGATTAAGGTGTTTGTTTTGACACATATCACTATTGAACTTGTATATGTATACACATATACAAATACATGCATATATGAGAAACACAGAGGAATGTATTCAAAGAAAAGACAGCAGAATTGGGGGAACAATATAAATATTAAATGAAAACAACAATAAAAGACATCTCATAGATTGAAATCAGCAGTCTTAGTGCAGATAAACAATATTCATCCTCTTGGTAAAGAGTGGTTGGGAAAATTACAGCTGTGGAAAATGTCATTATTGTCAGATTGTAGTTGCTTTGCTTATCAGTTTTCCTTAAATATATAGTTACAGGGAAGAAACTATAAGGGCAAGTCTGTTAGGAAGTGTTTTAAAAGGTATCAAGGTTTTGCTGAAGTTTTTTAAATAACTTTTAAAAGGGCAGAATGGCACAGTGGATAGAGTTGGTTTCAAAGACAGGAAAATGCACTCATAAATCCCACCTCTGAAGCATGCTGGTTATTGACTCTGTGCAAGCCACTTGATCTCTCATTGCTCTCTAGGCAATCATTGGTTGCAGAGAAAGAGTCTGCCTATATCAGCAGAAGGAGCTTCCTATACTATAGAATTCTCAGGTCTAGTCCCTATTCCCCCCCTCAACCTTTTTAAACAAAAATCCTTCCTATTTATCTTATTCTGTATTCTCTCAGCATTTGTGCCTTCAGTTTTATACTAGTTTATGTGTTGTGTATAAAAATTCTCCAATTTGTTTCCTGCATCTGTTTCATGCCTCCTCAATTCTCTTCCACCCACCATCTCTTATTTCAATAGAGGATAAGTTCTTTAACAATAACAATGATTTCTAATTATTTTCCCTCCTCATAATGCCCAATAGAGCTACAAATAATATGCATCAAGTAAATTGTAAACTAGTTAAAAATAACTATTAGATATAATGCCTAAGGCAAATATTAGCCCCTCATCCTCATGTCTATTATAATGATTCAATTGAAGAAAATGAGAGTGAATGATTTCACAGTATTTCTAGTTTAATTAAATTTTTTTCATACATCCCTTTAATTTGTTTGCTTGCCTTACTGATGGCTGGTAAGTAGCATTATGTTTCTTATGTGAATGATGGGTATTAATCTATTTGCCTTGCATTGTAATAATATTTGGTAATTGAATTGACAACAAAGTTCGGTAAGACAAATATTCCTAAAGTTAAAGAACGCTGCAATTTGCAAAATAACCACAACAGCAACACTAATAACACTAATATCCTCTTTTGCTTTTCTTGATAAAGAGAGGAGTCTCAAAGAGTTGTGAGTTTGGGGTCTTGTTGTTGTTGTTTTAATATCATAGACCCCTTTAGTAGTCTGGTGAAGTCTATGGATTCCTTGTAGTAGTATTTTAATAATGTAGGTATAAATTCAAATATTTATTGGAACAATAAATCCATAATGAATTGTGGTCAATTTTAGTTCTGAATTTAGAAATCTTCACTAGATCTCTACACCTACCCCCTCCCAATGTATAAGGGGAACCTTTGGATTCTGGTAGCCTTTGCCAAGGAAGTACCAGCTCTGAGAAGTTCCACCAAACAAGAAATGATTTGAATATGGTTCCCATGACAGAATGTGTCTATTATCCAAGTCCTGGGCTAGTTTCTAAATGCACCAAAGTTCACCTTTTGAATGTTGATTATCAGATAATTAGATGGAGGTTCTTTTCAATGAAGACAGGGCACAGTAACCCATGAAGCATTATACTAAGTTGTTGTCTCCATACTGATAAGCCAAATATCACAAATAAAGATGATTTTAGCAAAATAAATTATTATTATTATAAGGCTTGTATTATAGTTTAAGTAGTTCCTATATAAAATCTCCAAAAAGCATTTAGTAAATTTCTAGTTCCTGGAACTGAAATTAAAATGTTCTCTATGGACTTTTTTTTTTATTAAACTACCTTTCATGAACATTGACAATTCAGTACTCACTGATAAGAAATTATCAGTTTGCTTCACTGGTTTATAATTAGGTATGTTTGGTCTTGTAGTCTAACAGTTTTTTGTACTTTCACAGAATATCGACAACTTATATTGAACTTTTATAGGAAAATGTATTTTAAAATGTGTAAGTAAAATGCAAAATCTCTATCAAAGTACTTTCAAGATTGTATATTTAAGTTGTCAGGACAACTCACTTTTTTCAGTAGTTTTGTTGCTGGTGAAAATTACATATGAGTTGGGGGAGAATTATGATTACAAGTTGGGGGAATGCTAGAGATGCATTTTACCTAGATTTTAATTAAGCATTTGGCAAAGTCTCTTACACTATTCTTACGTGTATGACTTGGAGCTGGTAGAATAACCAGACAACAAAAGTAGTCATAATAATTTAATATCAACATGGAAGGAAGGATCTTAAGGAACTGCCTGCAGATCTTTGCTGTTAACATTGGGCATTCCAATGAACATTTTTATCAATGACTTAGAGAAAGAACATTATCACATGTGTAGATTTCATTAAGTTGAGAGGGGTGGCAAACATGCCAGATGACAGAATCAGGACTCCTCCGATTGTGAAGCTTAGAACTTCATTAAATGAAGTGAAGTTTAATGGGACTAACTGGAGTGAGTGAATGGATGGAAGAATGGATGGATGGATGGATGGATGGATGGATGGATGGATGAATGGATGGATGGATGAAAAAATTATTAGGTGCTCACTTTTTGCTAGACATGCTAAGTGAATGTATGTGTGAATTTTAAAAAATCATTTTCACAAGTGCAATACAAGGAAGATTTGGCTACCTGTTAGTTGTAGCGTGAAAAAAATAGGCATTTTGGTGATCTCCAAGCTTAGTAGGAATTAACAATGTGCCATCACTACCAAAATACTAATGAGGTTTTAGGCTGTCCTAACAGAGAAATAGCGATCAGGACTATATGATAGTAAAGGTATATTCTTCCCTCATCAGATCATACCTGAAATATTGTGTTCACTTCTGACTTAGAAAGAGAGTGAGGAGTTTCAAAGGGTTTGGGGTTTTGTTGTTGTTGTTGTTTTTGTTGTTGTTGTTGTTTTAGTATCATGGACCCCTTTAGCAGTCTGGTGAAGTATATAGATTCCTTGTCAGAAGAATGTTTTTAAATGCACAAAATAAAATACACAGAACTACAAAGGAATTCAATTATATTGACAAAACTACCCCCCAAAAAGTCGCTAATACCAGATTAAGAACCCTTGCTCTGGAGGATGACAAGCTGGCTGTTGAAGGACCTCAAAATCACATTATGTGAGAATCAACTAAAAGAACTATGTAAATTTACAACAGAGAAAGAGCATGTTGAGAAGATATGACAGCCAGATATGAGTATTTGAAACCCTGCGCTGAGAAGATGAGCCCCAGAAAGCAGTAGTAGGGGCAAGTGGTAGAAATTGAACAGAGACAAATTTTGACTTGATGTAAAAAAGATAATTAATTGTTCAAAAATAGAATGAACTGCTCTGTAAAGTGATGGATTTCCCCCACTCTGGAAAGCTTCAAGCAAAGGCTGCCTAACATTTTTTTTTTCTGATGTGTTCTGGGATTGTTATTCAGGTAAGGCCATGGAGGCTTCTAAGATTTTCAACTCTGAGTTTCTGTGATTTTGTCTCTGGGGTCTTGAGTTGCAGGTCAAACTGGAATCATCAACAAATGTTTGAATCTGCTAAAGGATGTTGTTAAAAAGGTTTTGCCATCTCCAGCTTTCTGGCTTTTCACTGGCTATCTCCCATGCATTGGAATGCTTTCCTTCTTCATCTATGCCTTCCAGCTACTCTGGTCTCCTTCAATTCCAGCTACAATCCTACCTTCTACAAGTCTTTTTTAATTCTAATTCCCTCCCTCTCTCGATTATTTCCAGATTGCCCTGTAAAAAGCTTGTTCAGATATAGCTGCTTGAATATTGTCTCCCACATAGACTGTGAGTTTCTTGAAAACAGGAATTTCATATTCCCAGGACTTTGCACAGTGCCTGGAACACAAAGTTGCTTGATAAATGTTTAATGATTGAGTATATGGTGGAGTTGAACCATATACATACTTTGAACTCTAAGGCTCATTGCATATGATGATTCTGTTACTGAGGCTTACAAGTTGCTAACTTGAATAAGATGCTGCATCTGATACAAAATTAAAAATTGGTTGTGAATGACAGACCCAAAAAGAGGGTTGGAGTGGGGCAGCTATGTGGTGTAGTGGATAGAGTACCAGCTCTGAAGTCAAAAGGATCTGAGTTCAGATCACCTAACCCTGATTACCTTGCCAAAAAAAAAGAAGAAAAGAAAAGAAGGAAAGGAAAGGAAAGGAAAGGAAAGGAAAGGAAAGGAAAGGAAAGGAAAGGAAAGGAAAGGAAAGGAAAGGAAAGGAAAGGAAAGGAAAG
>JAQQSW010004188.1:0-14501 GCA_028646575.1 Pseudocheirus occidentalis
TCTCTCTCTCTCTCTCTCTCTCTCTCTCTCTCTCTCTCTCTTCCTCTCTCTCTCTCCCTTTCAGCTGACTTCAGTCTCCACGAATCCTCCTTCACTGAGGAGCCAACTCCAAAATCTGTCTTGACTCTCTAAAATTATTCCTTATAAGCACTGGCCTTCTCCAAAGTCAACAGGAGAGTTCACATCTTTTCACCAATGGGCAGAGTTCTATACTCAGCCCTAAGTAACTAGGTGTTACTTAGCCCTAAGTATCTGATCTACTTAGCCCTAAGTATCCTATCCACTTAGCCCTAAATATCCAACAAATTGATTACCATTACACACTCTCTCTCTCTCTCTCTCTCTCTCTCTCTCTCTGTCTCTCTCTTTCTGTCTCTCTCCGTCTCTCTCTGTCTCTGTCTCTCTGTCTCTGTTTCTCTGTCTCTCTGTCTCTCTGTCTCTCTCTCTGTCTCTCTCTCTGTCTCTCTCTGTCTCTCTCTCTCTGTCTCTCTCTCTCTCTCTCTCTCTCTCTCTCTCTCTCTCTCTCTCTCTTCCTCCTGGCAGCAGCTTCTCTGCCTCCACAATGCTTACCCCAGGAAATTCTGACTGTCCATCTTGTGCTCTTCCTTATATACAGTATTGCTCCTCCTTGTTCAGTCCCTTCCTGTTACATCAGCAACAGGGGTTCATACCTACTGTTTCTTTACAGAGGCTTAATTTGAAACTAGATGCTAAGTACCTGTTAGCTTAGCAATACAAAGGAATCTTCAAATCTCATTATTATTATACTCATTTACAGCCTGTTTGATTTCTTTTGCTAAAATATGTTTATTTAGATATTCTATGTCCTCTTCTATTAATCTAATGTTTTATAGTTTTGTAAATATTCTTTCATTTCACCTGAATTATTAAATTTGTTGGCTGTTGCTAAAGAGCTAGTACTTTAAGACTGAATTATTAAATTCGGGCAAAATAATTCTTAATAATTGCTTTGATTTCACCTTTATTAGTAATATATTCACTCTTTGAATTTTTGACACTAGTGATTTGGTTTTCCTCTCTCTTTTTAAATATCATATTAACCAATGGTTTACCTATTTTGTGGACTTTTTTGTGTTCTTACATTCAACTTTATTAATCTCACCTTTAATTTTTAGGATTTACAATTTGGTGCTTAATTGGAGATTTTTAATTTGTTCTTTTTCCAGTTTTTTTTAACCCAATTCATTAGTCTGCCCTTTTTCTCTTTTAGAGTACCCTGAAGTTCCTTTTAGTTCTATGATCTTCAAGAGGATGGAAGTAAACAAGCCTAGGTCCAAGCATGAGGGCTTAAACCTAGTTGTCGAAAGGACAAATGGGCCTAAAGACACCCTTTTCGTGAGAAGCCTTGATCTGGGCACTGATGTATTTCCCTTTTCTTCTTTGTGGATACGGGAGCAAAAAGGCTTGTTTTTTTCTTGCTCTCAGTTGGTTCCAAGGGAGGCTCTACTGGACCTAAGACAGGTATTGATTGACAATTCATGTGCCTACTCACTTCAAGAATATTTACTTCTGTGTCTCTAGAAGCAGTTAGGTGGTACAGTGGATACAGCAGGAAGACCTGAGTTCAAATTTTACCTTAGACACTTATGTGACCCTAGACAAGTCACTTAACCTCTGACTACATGTGATCCTCAAGTTCACAGAGTTGTATGGATCAAATGAGACAATATTTGTAAAGCATTTGTAAAGCATCGTGCTTGGCAGATGTTCAGTTAAGTGCAACTCTTCATGACCCCATTTCTTGGTAGACACTGGAGTGGTTTGTCTTTTCATTCTCCAACTCACTTTACAACAGATGAGAAACTGAGGCAAGTAGGGTTAAGTGACTTGTCCAGGTCACACAGATCAGTAAGTGCCAGATTTGAACTTACAAAGATGAGTCTTCCTGACTCCAGACCTGGCACTCTATATCACTTAGCTGCCTTTCTTGGCAAGTAGGTACTTACTTAATATTTGTTTCCTTCACATCTTCAGGGTTACTGTTACTGTCCCTTTGCTTGGTCAACTTAGTAACACAATTAAAGGTTTGCTAGATGAAATGGTTTCTGGGCTGTTTGGTCTCCTCATTATAGAAACAATTTTATATGTATGCAATTTATATCTGAAGCATACTTTGCCTTCAGGCTATTGATGTTTTCCTTGTGCATTTTCAGTATCATTAGGCACCAAAAAGGGATGAAAATACAGAATTGAATTGTACAGGGCTAGGGAGTGGTCTATGAAGGACAACCATCAGAGGTTACATTGGTAATCCTTTGTGGTAGGAATTTTTTAAATGAAACAACCAGAATATTTCATGGATGTCTCAATCTGCAACACAGCAAAAGGATATGGAGAAGGTTCTGGCCACATAGGGAGTCCTGGAAACAATTTCCTGGGCCTATCCCATTGGAGTATGGTACAAGCAGCATGGCATTGTTCGGGAGTTATGTGCAGTCTCTATGGAAACTGGCAAGAAGATGTGAGGCAGTAGGTATGAGGTAGAGATGAAGAATGCTAGACAGTGCTTCTCTACAAATAGCCTTCGGGTAGAAACAAAAGGACAGAATGCAGAAAAGAGACTGGGGGAGCTGGAAACTCAAATTGTGTTCAACTGTGCTTTGGACCTTAGTGCTACCCTTTACTTTTGTTTTCCCTGTAGTAAATACTTTTAACCTATAAATCAAGTAAATGAATTATTTGGAGACTATAATGAGAAGTGAGAAGATAAAGCATTAAACTGGCTGAAGGCATGAGCCAAGAGAATTGAGTTGGGTTGGGGTTTTTTTGTTTTGGATTTTGGGTTTGTTTTGTTTTGTTTTGTTTTTTAGGAATTAACCCAGTCTCTTAGATTTTAAACATGACATCCAGGATATTTAAGAAAAGCTGAAGAGATAACTAGAAGGTTATCTGCTCATGTTCCATTGCTAAAGAGCTAGTACTTTAAGACTGGAACTGTTAAGTACTTTCAGCAGAAGTAAAGTTGAAGTAAATTGACTAATCTTGAATTTTGAGTTACCCAGTGACTCGAGAAGATATAGTACACCCTTCCCACACCCAGGCCCCAACACATACACAACTGCTTTCATCAACATTGTCCACATGGGAAATAAACTTCCTGTGTGAGAGCCTGTGTATTGCTTTAAGAAATAGAGAATATCAGAGACAGCATCTTTTTTTCATTCATTTCCAGTTTTCAGAGGAAACAGTTTATTGGAATTGGGACTGTAGGTTTTTAAAAGCATCATTCTTCTAATTTGGTGATGGTTTTAACTTTTGCTCTAATTAGTCAATGATCTGATTGCACACAGACAATGGATTCTGAAATTATATCTTCCACCGGAACTACTTGTTAAAATACAGTTAGCTGTGTGTGTTATAATATTGTTTGGGGTTTCTTATATCTTTCTGACCCTTTCCTGAAGAAAATATTAATGACATAAGCATGAGCCTTTAACCTCTTTTCTTTCTTCATTTTGAATCGTGTTTTTCAACATTTTTTCTCTTTGATAACTTTCAGATTAAAAATATTAATTGTTAAGGTATTTCTTGACTTGATTTAGAGGATCTTCCCAGTCTTTTCCTCATTGTCTGCTTTTTGGGCATTAATCTTCATCTTCCATCCACCAGAACTTTGGACTCCAACTCTGCAGTCCCTGGCCCTGCTAGGCTAGGTGAAGCTCTGTCTTATCTTGCCAGGATCTGGGCCTCCACAACACTATGTTTGTGTCTCCTCCTTCTTCCATCTTCCACTTTCCAGAATCCCTCTTTATGTGCTATCTTCCCACATTAGCATGTAAGGTCCTTGAGGACAGGGAGCCAAGATGACAACATAGAAACAGGACTTCCACACATCTCCAGCTTCCACCTCCTCCAAAACATGTAAAATTGACTCTAAACAAACTTTAGAGCTACATAACCTACAAAGTGACAGAGAGAAACAAATCTCCCACTGAAGGAAGCCTGGCAAGCAGGCAGGAAGGGTCCATCAGGAAGGGCACTGGGAGCTGAGCACAGTCCTGACTGAGCTGCGGTTTTAGCCCTAAGGCGACCCTGATGAGCAGTGGCTAGAGCAGACTTCATGAGAGTAAATCACCATCAGCTATACTGGTTTCCAGACTTCTCAATCTGTAAATGCCAAAGACAAAGTAAAAGTTCACTGTGGAACTTGGTTGGTTGAGGGAGGTAGAAGAGCATGGTCCCATTCGTGGTCTTGGGTGGTAGACCTGGGGTGTGTGACCAGTGAGCCTGAGTGTGTGAGGGCTGTAGAGAGGGTGCCCATCTAATAGCTCTGGCAGCTGCAAAAACCCCACAATTTGAGACATAGATCTCTCCATTCTGGAAGCAAAGTTCTACCATGGCAAAGAGTTCAAAAGTTAAGTAACTGGCTGTCAAGATGAGGAATCAGTGGAAGCACAAACAGTGGGAGGAAGACATCAAAGTCAGAACCCCTGCATCAAAAGCCTCCAAGAAAAATATGAACTGGTTACAGGCCATGGAGGAGCTCAAGAAGGATTTTGAAAATCAAATAAGAGAAGTGGAGGAATAATTGGGAAGAGAAAAGAGAATGGTGCAAGAAAATCATAAAAAGCAAGTGAGCAGCCTGCTAAAGGAGACCCAGAAATACGCTGAAGAAAATAACACCTTAAAACATATACTAATTCAAATGGCAAAAGAGGCCCAAAAAAATCAATGAGGAAAAGAATGCTTTAAAAAGATGAATTTGTCAGATGGAAAAGAAATTTCAAAAACTCACTGAAGAGAATAACTCCTTCAAAATTAGACTGGAGCAATTAGAAGCTAATGACTTTTTGAGAAATCAAGATACTATTAAACAGATCAAGGGAGCTAGGATTAAAACCAAGAATTACCCACCCAGTAAAACAGAGTATAATGTTCCAGGGGAAAATATGGTCATTCAATGAGGTGGAGGACTTCCAAACATTTTTGATAAAAAGAAAAACAGAATTTAATAGAAAATTTGGCATTCATATGCAAGAGGCATGAGAAGGTAAACAAAGAAAAGAATTCATAAGGAACTTATCAAAGTTGAACTATTTACATGCAAACATGGTAAAGCAATAATTGTAACTTATGAAACTTTTCTCAGTATGAGGATAGGTGAAAGGAATATAAATGTATATATGTATACATATGCATATGTGTACATAGGAGGGTAGATGTGCATATGAATACATATGGGAGTGTGTGTATATATGTGTACATAGACAGAGGGCACAGGATCAATTGAATAGGATGGAATAATATTTTAAAAGGTGAAACAGAAGTGGGAGAGGAATAGAATGAGAGGAGACAGGGAGAGATAGAATGAGGTTAATTATCTCATATAGAAGGGGCAAGGGATAACTGTTACAATGGAGGGGAAGAACAGGAAGGCAAAAGGGAACGGGTCAAACTCTCATTGAATTTGGCTTAGGAAAGAAATGACAAACACTCTAAATTGGATATCTTGGCCTACAGGAGAGTAGGGGGGAAGGGGATGAGAGGGGGAGGTTGGAGGGGAGGGCAGGTTGGGGGGGAGGGTTGTTAGAATACTCACTTCTATAAAGGGAGAGGGACAAAGTAGAGAATAGAACAAGAATATATATATAATCATTATTATTATTATTTACATGCAACTGGGAAATAAGATATACAGGCACTAGGGCAGGGAGATGCATCTTGCCCTACCGGAAAGTCAGAGAAGTGATGGGGGAAGATAGAGGAGAGAGCAGATTGGGGGAGGGGATATATGGTGGGATCACTGTTTTGGGGTGGTGGATAGGGGAAAGATGGGGAGAACTTCAGTCCAATGGGTTTGATTTCAACTTCCAATAAAATTCTACAATGTCTAATTAAATATATGGTAATTGAACATCTAGAAAAGTAATTGGAAAGGGGGGAGGGCAGGGCAATTGGGATTAAGTGACTTGCCCAAAGTCACACAGTTTTGTGTTAAGTGTCTGAGGCCAGATTTGAACTCAGGTCCTCCTGACTCCAGGGCCAGTGCCTCTATTCACTGCACTACCTAGCCACCCCCAGTAACTGTAATTAAACAGAACCAGAAATGCTTCAACAAGAACAGACCATATCAGACATTTCAGACCTTTGTATCACATATAAATTCTAAGGGTCCTTATCCCAACACAATGATGATTTGAGGCCCTAGAGCCAGGTTGCTATGTTTCCCCTACAAATCCAGGGTTACTACTGAGAGGCTGGGGTTAGTGCTGAAGGGTTTTTAATGTTATAATTCACAAGCCTCCACTGCTATGCTTCGTGCTATGATTATGGGTCATTTATCTATGAGTTAGGCAGACTTAAATAGCTTTTAGAAAGGTGTATTTTGTTGTTGTTCAGTTGTCTGACTCTTTATGACCCCATTTGGGGTTTTCTTGGCAAAGATACTGAAATAGCTTTCCACTTTATTCTCTAGCTCATTTTATGGATTTGGAAACTGAGGTAAATAGGGTTATGTGACTTGCCCAGGATCACACAGCTAGTAAGTGTCTGAGACTGGAGCTGAACTCAGATCTTCCTGACTCCAGGCCCATTACTCTATCCATCACCCCACCTAGCTGCCATCAGGTGTGTTTACTCACCCCCAATCAGTGACACACACTCTCACAAGTACTTATAGAGGCCAAGGGAAATCAAACTCATACTTAGAGAGTACACATGGCAAAAGGGTGACTTGCCACTCCTGTTTGCTAGAAGTCCAGGGGGTATTCTTAAAGTTCTCCTTAGGCATAGTGTAAATTTTCTACTGGACTCCTGTAGAGCTATGAATCTTTAACCAGTCTGTCCTTGGCTTCCTACCATAAGCTCATCCAAAAACATGGCTAGGAAACCGATGGGAAGATGGGAAATCATCCATTTCTTCTAAGTTCACCAGGTCCTCTGATCAAAGTGAGGTGAAGAGAAGGAGATGGGGCCTTGGACTTAAGCTGGAGGTCTAGGACTGTGATTCTCCCTGACAACTGAATCCTTCTCAGGAGTTTAGATGGGACTCTTTCTTTATTATTCAAATGTCTTACATTCTGAACCAGTTCCCATTTGCTCCTCGGTTTTGTTCAAGCCCCATAAATCATTACCACGCTTCTTCTGCTAGTCTTTACATTTTCCTGTGCACTTGGCAGTCTAAAGTTCAAGGCTGATGATTGAGACATATTTTATTTGGTTGACTAAGGTATCTGACTAAAGTAGCAGAACCAGAAGTCACACTTCATCTCTTGACTTAGGTGAGGTGACTTGATTACTGTTGTTGTTTGTCCTTCATTTTTTAAGAGGACCATGACATCAAGAAGATGATGCTATAACTTGCAAGTGAATTGAATTTAAGTGAGGAAGGGGTATGTAAGGTCACCAGCTTCACTTTCTCCTCCAGAGTCACCTGGGTCCAGCAGCAAAATATAGATGGGGACGACTAGAGAAGTGGAGATGGCCCAGATACAGTGGGAGACCCTGGCCTTTTTTGAGCTGAGGTCTTTCCAAGTTCTCACTTTGATTGAGGCTTAAAACTTGATTAATATACCCAATCAACCCCCACTTTCACATTTTCTTTCCTTTTTCTTTGATAAAGTTAGTAGACAGTAGACAGAGCATAGAAATGCTATACATAAAATTTAATTCTATTTTAACAAAGCATTTGACAAAAATCTTTCATTATATTCTTGTGGAAAAGATGGGAGATTTGAACTAGACAACCATACAGCTAGGTGGATATGGAACTGGTTGGAAAGCTAGACCCCAAAGTAAATCATTAAGTGCTTGATATCATCTTGGAAGGACCCTAGTCAAGTGCCCCAGGTAGCAGTGCTTGGCTCAGTCTTGTTCCACATAGATGACATGCTTATCAGGTTTGCAGGTGACATGAGGCTGGCACACAATAGCTAACATATTGGATAGCAGTTGGGATCCCTAAAATCTTAAGAGACTAGAACATTTGGTTCAACCAAATAAGATAAAATTTAATAGGGATAGTTTCAAAGTCATGCTTGGTTTCAAAAAAATTAACTTGACAAGCATTATATGGCATGGAATGACTAGACAGCCACACTTTATTGGAAAGGAAGAGGCTTTAAGGGACTTCAAGATCATTATGGACATACAATGGCCAAAAAATGCAAACCCAAGCTTAGGATGACTCGAGAGAGACCTAATTTTAGGGCTAGGAAGATCAAAGTTCTGCTTTATTCTGCCCTGGTCAGATCACAGATAGAGTATTCAGTTCAACTGTAGGTATCACATTTTGAAAAGGGCCTTCACAATATGGAAATTATCCAAGGAATAGCCAGCATCTTAATGATGCTCAGGACCAAACCATAAGAAGATGGATCAACTTTAGCCTGGAAAAGAGAAGCCTCAGGGACGACATGCCTTCTTTGAAGTTCTACAGAGACGGCATTAGACTTGCTTTCCTTGGCCCTAAAGGGCAGAAATAGGAGCAATGAGAGGACTTTTAAGTTGGATGCAGATACATAGTTATCTCACATAGATGCGTGTGTATATGCGTGTCAGTATACACATATGTGTCTGTAAATAGTTATGTCTATGGTTATATACATATTCACAGTTATATACACTATATATCTATGTCTACATTAAATAGCTATGTCTATAGATATATACATATATCCATATTGATATATACATGTGTCTAGAAATAGCTATATCTATAGATAAATATATACATACATTCATATCTATATACAAATTTATGTCTATAAATATGTATCTACATTTGTATCCATACACATGTTTACATTTGCAAATATATGCATTTATATAATCAAACCTGTCATTTCACTAATGTGGAGATTTCTTAGTGAAGAAAATTTTGCTACTCATGCAAAAGCTATTCATCAACTTAACTTCTCAGGGACCCCAGCCAAGTCTCTAAGACTGTAAGTGACTTCTCCAGGGTCACACATGGGCAAAATCCAAACCCTTCTCTTCCTGGTTCCAGGGCCAGCTCTCTGTTCCCTGTGAAACATCTCCTTTCTCCTAATAATTAGGAATACCAAAATATGGAACAAGGGCTCCATAGAAGACAGAGTTTGGCCCCCAAGCACTAGAGAGCTTCAAGCCAAGAGTGGATGAAGAAATTCTTACTCAAGTATGGGTAGAACTTGTTGGCCTCAGAGAGTGTATGATTTTATGATATTTTTTGGTAACTTTACAGCATCTTGACTAAGACTACAAAGTCAGAAGGCAGCCAGCCAGTCTAGCTCCCACAATTTCTTTTCTAAAACTTTGAAGCAGCTTTGTACTAGCAGCAGGGGCTTGGGCCTATTATTGTTTTGAATGATGCTTGTAAATAAATCTCTCCTCTCTCTCCTCCTTCCCCACTTTCTAGTTGCCACCTGCTGCTGTTCCAATGTTAACCTTGAACCTATTTGAACAAAAAATGGGAGATTTAGGCTCAAACCCAGCACATGGATTCTTCTCTCCCTTCTTTCTACTGGCCTCTGTTCAGCAGTCACACTACTGATCCTTCCATACAATTATCCTCACAAAGGTCTGTTTTGAATGACCCCTCCTCCTTCTGTTAGTCCTTTGAGAGCATGGAACTAGAGGGTGCCAGTCTTTTTAAACAGATCAATGGGGAAGAAAATCTGAAGCAAGATAAACATCCTGAGCTTTGGTAAAATCCAGAAATGGAAAAAAGAAAGCCAAACAAGAAAACACTGGGTCTGTCCCTCAAGAGAGGGGATTATACACCATTTAAAAAAAATAAACTATTCTTCTTCAGTCCCTGTGTCAGGAAAACCTTTGTGGGCAAGGATAATGTCTTATACTTATTTGAATATGTTGCACACTGCCCTACTCAGATCCAGGCATTTAGATGACCAAACCTCCTATTTCACTATTTCAAGATCATGTGAAACTAGCATCCCCAATACTTCTCAGTATATTTAGACATGCTTTTCTCTTCTCCCAATGTTGATTCAATTCATGAAATTGTGCTAGGCCCTATGGGAGATGCTGAGCTTAGAAAAGATATGGGTCCCTGTCCTTAAAGACATTATAGTATAGTAGGTAGTAAAAACATAGGTATAAGTTAATGTAAGGGCCCTTTAAGCCCTGAATGCAGTGTGTCATCACAAACAGGAAGACTTGAGGCAGGTCTAAGAGGCATCTGTGTGTTTACTCTGCCCCCGTGACCACACTTCCTGTTTACCAAGCACTTGCTGTCCTGTGTCCCATGGCACAGGCATCTTGGGGGGATCAGAGGTCACAGGTGGCATCGAGTATGTGTGAGTAACAGAGGAGCACTCCCAGCCTATCAGGATGATAGCCTGATGCTGAGGCACGTGATGAGGGGAAGACAGACAGTCTATATACGGCAGAGGAGCACGGGAGAGTGCAGGACATGGCACACAAGGAGGCACGGCACACATGGGGGCACGGCATACAATAGGATAGAATAAAGAGACCTATGCAACTCCACCAAGGCGTGTCTAACTAGTATGTCTGATCCAGGATATCCCAAAGAGTTGTAGAGGCGACTGGAACTATCCCCAAGAGCCATAGAGGTGACTGAGGTTGAGCGCATATATAAAGTAGGTGACTTGGGGACCCCCAAGTCCGGCTGGCCCAGGCAGTTATAATATATATATTTTTTTATTTTAATATTTAAATTTAATGCAATATTTAAATAATTAAATTTAGTATTTTAATATATTATAAAAGTTATAATGGTACATGATAAGTACATTGAGAGCCATTCATGGATTAAGGGTCTAGAGAGCAGACCTCAGAGTTAGGAAGACCTGGCTCAAGCTCCATTTGTCTATGTCCATATGTCCACCTCTCAGGGGCCCTAAGACTCTTTGTGGCAAAGTAGGTACAAGTATATATCTGTGAAGAGTTTCTCATCAGAAGTGCCATATACCAATACAATTACAGGTCTAGTTTTTAAAATATATATGAAAAGTTAAACCAAATGCTATGAGACATCCCAGAGGAAAAGTTTCATGGAGGAGATAGCTTTTAAATGGGCTTTAAGTAATGAGCAGAAAGTTTGAAAGGGAAAAGGGTGAGGGAAGTTATTCTAGGCACAGGGAATAGTGTGAGAAAGGGTGCAGAGATGGAAAGTACAGTGTCCAATCTGGAGACAGGAAATAGTTCCATTTGGCTGCTACTAAGTAAGCATCGCTTACTATGTAAGTAAGTGATACAAGAAAAGCCTGGAAAGAGAGATTGATTCTCTCAGGCAGAGACTTGTATGTCAGACAAAAGAGTCAGAACTTTACTCAGTAAAGTCACATATAAAGTTAAAGGGAGCCTACAGACTTTGGAAAGAGGTGCCAAGGCATGTAAATATACATTAGAAAGTTTGTTGCTGAGGTAATTCTTGAAAATCAGGAAAGAATGCAGAGACATACAGAGAAAATGACAAGAAAAGAACTGTGGGGAGCAGCCACCTTCAGGCACCAAGAGGAGGATAAAAAGTCAAGAAACGAGCCTGAGAATGAAAAGTTAGAGAGGGGGAAAGGAGAACCAGGAAAGTGCAATAATGTCTCTGAAGCCAAAGGAGAAGAGTGTTCACGGGATCACAGGGACCTCAGAGGTTTTCTAGTCAGACAGTCCCAAAGGTTATGGGATGTACTCAAAGTCATACTAACAGGAGAAAGGTTTGAACCCAGATTTTCTGACTCCAAAATCAGAGTTCTTTCCACTGTACCAAGAAGAGAAAGTGCCTCAGGGAAATTAAGGAAGATAAGGACTAAAAGTTCAGTGGGGAAGTAAAGGAAGCATTGGGTAAGACTACTTTTGTTTTCCAGAAGTTTAGATGAGGGAAGAAGAAAAAATGGGGCAGCAGCTAAATTGTCTATATGGGTTAAAGGAAGGCTTCTTTAGGATTGAAGAGACCTAACTATGTAAGAATATAGGAAGCAACCTTTAAATGGTTAGCACGGACCTGAAAAGGCAGAGATTAAAGATGCACAAGACAGAAAGACTAGTGAATCAGAGTCCTGGACGAGGTGGATGAAATGAAATTGATGAATAGTCATGTGACCAATCAGTCAATAAGCATTTATTAAGAACCTACTGTATGCCAGTCACTGAGCTAAACCCTGGAGTTTCAAAGAAAGGCAAAATATAATTCCCACTCTCAAATAGATCATAATCTAATGGGGAGAAAATATGAAAATAAACATAAACAAACAAGTAATAGACAGGATTAGTCAGACAGAATCAACAGAAGGAAGATGTCATCCTGAAGAGGGATCAGAAAACATTTATCAAAGAAAATGAGGGGTTTTTTTTGGCACTTGAAGGAAGCCAGGGACACCAGGAGGTGGAGATGAAGAGGAAGAATGAAGAGAATGAATATTTCAGACATGGGGGGGACAGCCAGTGAAAATATACGGAATCTAGAGACGGAATGTCTTGTGCTACCACTGAATGAACCTAGAGCAACCGGATTGAGCTTTAGAGCTCAGTGCAATTGGACCATATAATAATGCTTAGATGTTTCCAGGTACTTTCCTCACAAGAACCTTGTAAGACAGGCGGTGAAAGTACTACTATCTCTATTTTACAGATAGGAAAACCGAGACTTGGAGAGATAAAATCTCTTATCCAGGGTCATACAGCTCCCTAACAGGTAGAAGTAGGTCTTCTACCACCCACTGTTTTGTTCTTTCCCCTAAACTACAGCAGTTCACATGACACTGTCACAACAAAGATAGTGGTAATAATAAATTTATGAAGTACCCATGAAAAACAATAACTTCTTCCCAAAAGAGTTTGAACGGAGCTCTCTCAGAAATGTTCTGATCCATATGTGGGTACAGAAAATATTCCTTATTGTTGTACAAGGAATGGAGGTTTGTGATGAGGGGAACAGAACAGAAAATGCTAAGTTGGAAAAGTTACAATGGTAAACAAGAACCCTTTTCTAATCTCAGGAGAGGAGAGTAACAGTCACAGGGACAAACACAATCTGAGTACTTTATGACAATGTGTGTGGATATATGTGTGTGCATGCATAAACACAGAGATAAACGTATACATACTCATGTGTTGTTGTTGATAATAAAAGGCCCACAAGACATCCTGAAGACACACTTCAGCCTAAGCAAGCAGCAGGCAACCAGGTCAGGATCACAGTTTTTATTTCTCTGGTGATCCCTCCCTCAAAAAACACTATGACCCTACTATGTCTCAGTCAATAGGAAGAAACAGTGTGTTGCAGTGGAAAAAAACATGAGATTTAGATATGGACAAGCTGGATGCTAATCTTAGTTCTACCCCTTAGCTTCACAAATCAAGTGACCTTAGAGGTCTTCTAGTCCAGCTCCTTATTGTACAGATCAGGAAACCAAAGCACAGAGAACTAAATATAGCTTTCTAGAACTAGGATTTTAATGCAAGTTTCTCATTTCCAGATCCAGGGCTCTCTCAATTACATTCTGGTAATTCAGAGTGTGACCTTGGAGAAGTAATTAACATTTTCTGGGTCTCAGTTTTCTTATCTATGTAATAAGGGGTTTGGGCGAGAAGACTCATACCAGAAGTTCCCCAATGTAAGCGATACCATCCCCTGAGAGGTGCTGGAAAGATGTGGGTACTGTAGTGGCCTTGGGTGCAACTAGGGGGTGTTGAATTAAAATGAGGGGCAGTGGAAGTGTAAGGAAATCAGGGAAGAAAATTTTTAGAAACTGTTTTTACATGTTTCATCTGTTCTGTAACAGAGTTAAAATGCAGTGATTACATTATTTTCCAAATAAATGCACAAAATTCAGATTATAACCTATCAGTGGTCAAGTCCACTAACAGGCCTTAACAAGCAAGTGTTGGCAGATGAAGCTGTCACACACATTGTCAGGAAGTCCAGCATGCATCAGGAGGAATATGTGTGTATAATGACTTGTTTACAACATGATACTACATGGTTACATGACACAATATTTCTTCATCAAAATGTCAATGCAGGCAAAACCCTACAAATTCATAATAAATTATTAAATTTAAGATGCATCATTTAAAATGTGTGTGTGTGTGTATGGTTAAAGATTTTCAGGTGGTTGCAGTGAGTAATTTTTTCAAAGAGGGTGGTAGACCAAATAATTTTGGGAAGTTCTGACCTATACAGTCCCTTCTGGTTCAAAATATAATATTCACATCATTGTGCTATAAGAAATGGGAAGGAGATTGACTTCATACTTACCTGGAGAGGCTTATATGAATTGATGCTGAGTGAGAAGAGCAGAACCAGGAAAAAATTGTACACAGTCACAGATACATCATATGTGTGATGATCAATTTTGAAAAACTGGATGCTTCTCAGCATCACACAGTTAAAAGACAACTATACAAATCTCAGGATGGAAGAAGATGTCTACATTCAGAGAAAGATCCAGAAAGATCAGAGTCTAAAAGGAGACTGAAGCAATGCATGCTATCATTCTTTTCTATGTTTGGCTTTTGTTTCTATTTTCTCATTGTTCACTCCATTGACTATAACACCTATGCAACCAGACTATTAT
>JAQQSW010004189.1:0-14501 GCA_028646575.1 Pseudocheirus occidentalis
GGCAGCTTCTACACTGAGAGATTGAAGGGCCTGGAATATGACATTCCAGAGAGCAAGAGAGCTGGGATCAAAACCAAGAATCACCTACCCAGCAAAACTGAGTATAATATTCCAGGGGAAAATATGGTCATTCAGTGAGGTAGAGGACTTTCAAGCATTCTTGATGAAAAAACCAGAACTGAACAGAAAATTTGCCATTCAAGCACACAAAGCATAAGAAAATAAACATTGGAAAGAAATCATAAGGAACTTATCAAAGTTGAACTATTTACATGACAATACGCAAAAACAATAGTAGTGACTTATGAAACTTTTCTTAGTAGGAAGATAGGTGAAGGGAATACAAATGAATATATATGTATATATATATATGTATACCTACTCGTATGTCTATAAATTTGAGAGTATGTTTGTGTATGAATATATATATCTGAGCATGGGTATATATGTGTATATAGAGGGTTCAGGATCAATTACTTAGAAAGAGATGATACTTCAAAAGGTGAAATTTTGAAGTGGGAGAGGACTTGAATTGGAGGAGACAGGGAGAGAGAAAATGGGGTTAATCATCCCATAAAAAAGAGACAAGAAATAACTGTTACAACTTTACTTTCATTTACTCTCATTGAATTAGGGAAGGAATGACATAAACTCTAAACTGAGTATCTTGCCACACAGGAGAATAGGGGGGAAGGGGGTGAGAGAGGGCATGATGGAGGGAAGGGAGGGGGGGAGGGTTGCGGGAAGCATACACCTCAGTAAAGGGACAGGGACAGGGTAGAGAACAAAACAAGGGAGGGTGCAAGATAGGAAGGAGGGACATACAATCAGCCTCTCACAATTTGCTCAACATGGAGATATCCTGCGTAATTACACATGTACAGGCTGTATTGAATTGCCACTCCTTCCAATTGGAGTGGGTGATAGGGGAGGAATCACAAAAATTTAGAATTTAAGGCTATACAATCAAATGTAACTGGGAAATAATACATACAGGGACAGGGGCAGGGAAGCCCTCCCTGCCCTACTAGAAAGCTAGAGGGGTGTTGGAGGAGGACATAAAGGGGAACAGATGGTGGGAGGGGCTTTATGGTGGAATCAATGTGTTGGGCTGGAAGGTAGGTTAAAGAAGGGGAGAAAATTTGTAACTCAAAACCTTGTGGAAATGAATGATGTAACCAAGAAAATAAATTTTAAAAAAAGAACTTATCAATGTTGAACTATTTAAATGACAATATGGAAAAATGATAACAGTAATTTATGAAACTTTTCTTAGTATGAGGATAGGTGAAGGGAATACAAATGTGTACACATATATATGTATATATATGTATATATATATATATATATATATATATATATATATATATATGAATATATACACACACACACATGTACCCATATGTCTATACAGGAGGGTATATATGCGTATGAATACATATCTGATCATATGTGTATATGTGGACATAGAGGATATAGGATCAATTGAATATGAAGGGATTATACTTTAAAAGGTGAAATTCTGAGTTGGGAGAGGACTAGAATGAGAGGAGACAGGGGGAGACAAAATGGGGTTAATCATCCCATACAGAGGAGGCAAGGGATAACTGTTACAACTTTACTTCCATTAACTCTTATTGAACTTGGCTTAGTGAAGGAAGGACATAAAACTCTAAAGTGGGTATTGTGCCACACAGGAGAGTAAGGCGCATGGGGATGAGAGGTTGGATGATGGAGGGGAGGGCAGGGTCTGGGGGAGGGTTGCTGGAGGCACACACTTTAGTAAATGCACAGTGACAGGGTAGAGAACAGAACAAGGGGATGGCAGGATAGGAAGGAGGGACATATGATCACTGTCACACTATGTCCACTGTGAAGATGTCCTGCGTAATTACACATGTACAGCCTCTATTGAATTGCTTGTCCTTCTAGTGGCGGTGGGTGACAAGGGAGAAAGCTAAATTATCTATATTTTTAAAGCTCTACAATACAGGCTACTAGGAATTAAGTTATACAGGGTCTGGGGTAGTGAGACCCTTTTGGTCCTACCAGAAAGTTAAAGGGGTCCTAGAGGAGGGCAGAAAAGAGAACAGATAAGGGGAGGGTCTTTATAGTGGGATCGCTGTTTTGGGGTATGGGGTAGGGGAAAGATGGGGAGAAAATGTGTAACTCAAAAATCTCATCAAAATGAATGATGTAAACAAGAAAATAAATTAAAAAATTAAATTATAAAAATGACAAAGATAAAAACTTGAAATAGAAATTAATGGTAGGTCTGCAAAAAGTCAGGGACATCAATGCCCTTTAGGTGAAAATGTGAGTTGGTATGGCTAATCTGTTTATCACTTTAAAATATAGTGCCAAAAGACTCTAAAATGAATACATCTTTCGATCCAAGGATAACACTGCTATACCTACACCCAAAAGAGACTAAAGAAAGAGGGGAAATTTATATGTACAAAAAAATGTTGTAATAGCTATTTTTTTTGTAGCAAAGAACTAGAAAGCAAGTTGGTTTCCATTGATTTGGAAGAACTGAATGTAGTATGATGATATAATATGTTAACCACTTTGTGAAAGAACAGCAATAAACTCAAGATACAAAATAAGAGAAACAGTTTGGAATCTGATAAATGTAGCAAAATATTTTGCTTGACTTCTGTGCAGTCATCTCATTGATATCATTTACACTACTTTTTTTTTTTACAGAATTCATCCTTAATAATATTTCATCCCATTTAAACTCCTGTGCTCCTTTCCATTGACATTCTAATTATGTATATTTTAAATTTATCTTTGATTGCTGTATTTCATGATATGAAAATGTAGAGCAACTCTTGAAAAATGATGGAATTTAAAACATGGAGCCTTTATAACATCATTTCCCCCAAAATACATCTTGCTTTTCCCATTCATTTAATTCAATTTTTCCTATTCACCATCTGGGCCCAGATTTTTGCTTATTTACAAGATATGTTAACTATTAACTAATGGCTTCTCTCTCTCTCTCTCTCTCTCTCTCTCTCTCTCTCTCTCTCTCTCTCTCTCTCTCTCTCTCTCTCTGTCTCTGTCTCTTTCTCTCTCTCTATATTGTAATGGGAATGGGCATTTGAAGATTTTCCCTGTCTCTTAATATGATAAATGTAATCACATGGAGCCCACAGTAGAAGGAACTTACTGAAAGGATAGAACAGGAAGGGTGGAGCAGGAAAGAACAGAACAGAGAACACGCAGAGCTGGATGCAAGGTCTATGGAGGCAGAGCATCCAGCATGAGTGACAGAGGGGAATTTTTGCTTAAGGGAGCCTGTTTTGCTTTGAAGGCCTGATAGAGTGAAGACTTGGGAATATTGCTGCTCACTGCATTGGTTATGTGTATCAATTTCTTGGTATGTAATGGATATGGGTTTCTGGTGTTTGAGTAAATGTTTTGGTTCAGTCTTCCATGTGGAGAGTCTGTGACTCAGAAACGTGCCAATATATTCAGAGTCACCATGGTACTGTGAGTACAAAATTGGTTGTGGTGGTGGTGTGTGTGTAGTAGAGAGAAAGCAAGAGCAAGGGAATTGGGAGAAGTTTCTAATAGAAGGAAGGATTTTAACTGAGAGTAGAAGTAATTTTGGGAAGGCAGGAATTAAAAATGAGGAAGGGCATTCCAGGCATGAGGGACAGCCAATGAAAATGCCTGGAGTCAGGACATGAAGTACTTAATAAAAGGAACAGCAAGGAAACTAGCATCACTGGATGATTGATCATTTTGTGGTGGGAAGAATAAGGTTTAAGAAGACTGAAAAAGTAAAAGGGAAACAGAATAAGATTGGAATTTAGTAACAGGGATTTTAAATTTGATCACAGGGATGATATTAAGTCAATAAATTTTATGGAATGGGGAGGTTGTGTGAGTGGAATTATCAGATCTACACTTTAGGGAGATTAATTAAATATTTGAGTGGAGAATGAGAGGGAGTAGGAAAAGATGAGGTAAGGAAACCAACCATCAGACTACTGTAATACTTGAGGAATTATGTAGTAAAAACCTGCACTAAATAGTGTATCCAAGGAGAGAATGAGACATACAGTAGAGATGTTACAAAAATAAAATTAACAGGATTTGGCAACAGAAGGGATACAGTAGTTAAGAGAAATTGAGACAATAATGAAACTGAAGTTGAATGCAGATGACTGTGAGAGTGGGGTGTCTAACAGGATTTTTTATTGGCGGGGGCAGGGTGGGGATAATGATTTTAGTTTTGTACACATTAAGTTTAAGATACCTATGAGAGGACTGGCGAAGTGGTGCCAATGGTGGTGAATAGAGCACTAACCCTTGAGTCAGGAGGACTTGAGTTCAAATCCGGCCCCAGACTCTCAACACTTCCAGCTGTGTGACCTTGGGCAAGTAACTTAACTCCAATTGCCTTATCTCACCCCTGCATATAAATAAACAAACAAATAAATAAGCAAGTAAATACATACATGCATACATGCATACACACACACACTGAAAAAAAGATGTACAACATTTTGCTGAAGAAAATAATTTCCTAATAATCAGAATTGACCAAATGGGAAAAAAGGAGTTTAAAAGAACTAAAACAAGACAGTAGCTACTTAAAAAGTAGAATTGGACAAGTAGGAGTTATTGAGTGCATGAGACATCAAGACTCAGTGAAAAAAATTAAAAAGAAGAAAAAAAATAAAAGAAAATATGAAATATCTCATTTGAAAAATAGCTGACCAGAAAACAGTTCTAGGAGAGATCATGTAAGGGAGAGTATAAGGAACTCCAGAACTCCCAGGTAAAGGAGAAAGTAAGAAACAACAAGTAAAATATCATTCAACCATTGGGGAGTCTCAATCAGATTTACAAGGATTTGGTAGCTTAAATATTAAAGGATCACAGGGCATAGAATGTGATATTCCAGAAGGCAAAGAGCTAGGGCTACAACTAAGCATTATCCTCTCATTCAATTAAAAAGAAAACTTTTGATTTTTTTCTGATAAAAACACTAGCTCTGAAGAACAACAACAGCAACAACATTTCTAATTTTGTTATTATAGGAGCAAAAAAAGCTGAGAGAGAGAGAGACAGAGAGAGTCAGAGAGAGAGACAGAGACAGAGACTGAGACAGAGACTGAGAGAGACAGAGAGAGATCATGAAGCCTTTAATAAGGCTAAACTTTTGCATCTACACGTGGGAAGAGGTTACGTGTAATTTGTAAAAAATATATCATTATGTGGAGTCAAGATGGCAGTTTAGAAGCAAGAGAACTCCATGAGCTCCCCCCATAACCACCTCAAATACCTACAAAATATGACTCTGAACAAATTTTAGACCTCCAGAAACCACAAAAGTACCGAGAAACAAGGTTCCCACTGAAGGTAGCCCAGAAGATGGGACAGGAAGGGCTCATCACAGCATCCTGGGAGCCGAGACTAGTTGGGGCTGGTAGGACAAGACATGGCTGGAACATTTGGGAGAGTGGATCACAGGCTGCTGGAGCAGTTTCCAGAATTACCAACCAGTAAGAACCAAGGACAAAGTGAAACATCAGTGAAACTCAGCTAAATATGGAGGAGAAATATGGGTCCAGACATCTGACCCCAGGGCAAGAGAACAGCTGCAGAAGTGGCCCTGCAGCCACATGGCTGCTTCAGAGCTCATGGCCTGCAGATTCTGGGGTGAGGTGGTGGGGTGGGGTTAAGTGACCATTCAGAGGCGAAGTGATCTTGCCTTAACCTGCCTGGATCAGGATTGTGGTCTTGAGTGGTGTTCTTGAAGTGTGTGCCCAGTGAGGCAAAGCTGGTGGGGACTGCAGAGATGGAGGCCTGATAATAGCTTTGGCAGCTGCAAAAACTGCAGCAATGTGGAACAAAACTCTCCACTCTGAAAGCAGAGCTCTATGGAGCTTCAAAGTCAAATAACTGACTGGCAACATGAGCAGGCAAAGAAAGTAAAGAAAAATCAACAATCCAACTTTAGATTCTTTTTTTTGAAGGGGGGGACAAAAAGGATCAAAGCATGGAAAGGGAAGAAGACAAAACAGTCAGAATTCTGACACCAAAAGCTTTCCAAAAATGTAAATTAGTTACAGGCCATACAGGAGCTTAAGAAGGATTTGAAAATCAAAAAACAGAAGTGAAGGAAAAATTGGGAGTAGAAATGAGAATGATGTAAGAAAATCATAAAAAGAGAGTCAACAACCTGACTGAAGAAAACAACACCTTAAAAAATAGACTAACTCAAATGATAAATGAGGCCCAAAAAGCAATGAGGAGAAGAATGCCTTAGAAAGTTGCATTTGCCAATTTAAAAAGATTCTGCAAAGCTCACCAAAGATAATAACTCCTTCAAAATTAGAGTGGTGCAAATGGAAGCCAATGACTTTATGAGAAATCAATAAATTATTTAAAAGATCTAAACAAATGAAAAAAAAATAGAAGGCAATGTGAAATATCTCATTGACAAAAAAAACCACTAACTGACTGGGGGGAAAAAAAAACACTGGAAAATAGATCCAGGAGAGACGATAAAAAATTATTAGACTATCTGAAAGCCATAATCAGAAAAAGAACCTAGAAATTATTCTTAAAGAAATTCTCAAGGAAAATTGCCCTGATATTTTAGAACCAGAAGGCAAAATAGAACTTAAAAGAATTCACCAATCACCTATTGAAAAAGATCCCAAAGAGAAAACTCCTAGGAATGTTATAGCCAGGTTCTGGAGTTCCCAGGTAAAGGAGAAAATATTACAAGCTGCCAAGAAGAAGAAATTTGAATACTTTGGAAACACAATTGTGATAACCCAGGGTCTAGCAGCTTCAACGTGAAGTGTTTGAAGGGCCTGGATATGATATTCTGGCGATTAAGGGACCTGGGATTAAAACCAAGAATCACTTACCCAGCAAAACTGAGTAAAATGTTTTCAGGGGAAAATATGGTCATTCAATGAGGTGGAGGACTTTCAAGCATTCTTGCTGAACTGAATAGAAAATTTGACATTCAAATAAAAGAAACATGAAACATCACTTGAACCTTACTCTCATTAAAACTGATTTAAAGAGAAAATGACATATATGGTCTGTTGCATATAGAAATTTATCTTTTGGAAGCAGGAGAGGAGAGTGTTGAATAGAGGCTGGGAAGGGGGAACTGAGAGAAAGGAGGATAGATTGTGGGAGGTTGTGGTCAGAAGCAAAACACTGGTAATGATGGAAAGGGTGAAAGGGAGAGAGAAGGCTAAATAGAAGGAAAAATAGGACAGAACAAAAGACATTTAGTAATCATAAGATGAACTCTCTCATAAAGCATAAGCATATAGCAGAGTAATTTAAAAACTAGAATCCTACTATATATTCATCACAAGAAATACATTTGAAACACAGTAACACACACAGAATAAAATTCAAGGGCTACAACAGATATTGTGCTTCAGTGAAGTAAAATGTCACATCTTTTAAGCACCACCTCCCACCTAACAAATCTGACAAAAAAATAAAAATGGAAAATGTCGATTATTGGAAAAGATGTGGGAAAATTGGGACACTAATGCACTGTTGGTGGAATTGTAAAGTAACTTAACCATTCTGGAGAGCAATTTGGAATTATACCAAAAGGGCAATCAAACTCTGTATTCCCTTTGGTCCAGTACTGCTACTAATAGTTCTATATCCCCAAGACATCATTAGATGGGGGGGGTGGGGAGGAAGGAAGCACATGTACAAAATATTTTACCAGCTCTCTTTGTGGTGGTAAAAAAATTGGAAATTGAGGGGATGCCCACCAATTAAGGAATGATTGAACAAGTTGTGGTATATGAATTTAATGGAATACTATGTGTTATTAGAAATGACAAACAGGTGGATTTCAGAAGAATTTGGAAACATTTAATGAACTTATGGAAAGTAAAGGGAGCAGAACCAAAGAACTTTTTACACAGTAACTGCAACATTGTGTACTTATCAACTATGATAGACTTAGCTCTTCTCTGGCATATAATGTATCAAGGTGGTTGCAAAGGACTCATGATGGAAAATGCTAACCACATAGAGAGAAAGAATTGATGGAGTCTGAATGCAGATCAAAGCATGTTCTTTTCATTTTCTCAATTTTTTGTGCTTTTTTTCCTTTTTGGTCTTCTATTCTCTCACAAAATGACTAATATCAAAATAAGTTTTACGTGACTGAACATATACAACCTATGACAAATGACAGTGTTTTAGGGAGCAAGAAGATGAAAGAGAGAGGGAGTAAACTATTTTTTTAATTAACTGTTTAAAATTTTTACATGCAATTATAAAGACTAAAATATTATTTTTAAATAAATATGTCTATTAGACATCCAATTCAAGATGTTTATTATATAGCTGGAAATGTGTGTCAGGAGATCAAGAGAGGGGTTAGGCCTAGATTAGTGATATTATGTAAGACTCATTAGCATAGAGATGATAGCACAATCCATGGCAATAAATGAGAAAACAGCCAGTAGACAAGGAGAGAGAGAGGATAAGTACAAGATACATGTAATGGAGGAAACAATCTGTGAGAGAAGAAAGGATGCATTAGGAAAACTTGTTCCGGGAGAGGGATTTACCTTAATAAGGAGAAAGCCTCTTCTTATTTAGAAACAGATGAGGGACATACTAGCAAGCTACATCAAAGTTATATGAGACAAAGAGTGGAGAAAAGAAGGACCTTAGGAAATAACCTCATTTTCTTTTTTCTTTGTTTTTAGTAAAATATGAGGCCAGAGTTCAGGTACAGAGTCATGAAAGGTTTGAGTGGTAACGTGGATTGGAAAAGGTACTGTGGTGAAAGGAATAGTGTGTTGACTAGATAAGTATAGAAGAATTGCCTTGTCATAGTGGAAGCATAGATGAGACCATGTAACATAAAATTTTAGTGGACCTACTTATTTTGTGATTTCCTCCAGCTTCATTTGGTATTATGCATTTAGGAATCAAAAGCAACAGATGTTAGGAGAGATCCAAGGCTGAAACTTGATAGATCAAGATTGTCCATATAATGAAAGAGTAAGGATTCAATAGAGGATGATGGTTTAGGGTTGAACTGGTTTACAAGGGGGTCAAGATGGGTAAAGGAGGAGAGTATAGCTAGAACATGGATGATAATGTGGGAAAGACCTGAAGGATAGAGAACAAGTATTAGGACTGCAAATTAGAGGAAGCTGAGAAATGACAACATTTTGTGATTAGATATGAAAATTTCAGAGTTCATGGACAAGGAAGTAGTGAATTTTTATGTATGGCTAAGGTTGGATATATGAGTAGGTCATGTCAAATGATTAAATTGAAGAACTGTGAGGTTAGGGTGTTTGAAGAAGTATCAGTATGTATGTTAAAGTTCTAATTATGAGGGCCAGGATTTCGTGAGGACAGAAAGATTACGAGCTAGATGTTGAATTGATTGATTAACAGAGAACGCCCTGGGGATAAGTAGACAACAGCTACCAGAATTTTGAATAGGTGATATAGGTGAATTAAGTGAACCTCAATGAAGAAAAGATTATTGAATGATGGTCATAGAGATAGAATAATAATATACGAGCAGTAGTCTATAATTTCCACTGTGACAAATGATATGGATGGAATAAATGAAAGTACATCCAATATTAGAAAGTGAAAATAGGGTGTCTGTGTCATCACAAGGGGTCCTGTTCTCACTGAAAGTCGGAAGATCAGGGGTGCAGAGCTTAGATGGCAGAATAAAAGCAGGGACTTAATTGAGCTCTCACCTAAATCATTCTAAATACTTGTAGGCATGATTCAAAAAAAAAATTAGCACAGCAGAAACCACAAAAAAACAGAGTGAAACAAATTTCCAGTGTAAGACCTAGCAGGTTGACAGGAAATATCTGTTGCACAGGTCTGAGAGAACAGTACCATCCAACATGGGCCATGCAGGCACAAACTGGCCAGAGCAATCCTCAGGGGACTGAATCCCTTGCAGCTGTTGCAGTTTCCAAACTTCTTGACAATTGTCATAGACAATTGTCATAGACGGTTTAGAAGGTCAGTAGGAAAACTCTGTTGGACCTGTGTGAGAGAGGAGTTACGTCCAGCCCCAGCCCTGGGGCAGTGGTGGCAACAGCAGCAGCAACTGCTTTCAGAACTCTTGGCCCCACAGATGGTGAGGGGATCAGAGGCAGATTGTGGAGATCTCTTTATTGAAGCTGAGGCAGAATTATCTTGCTTTGCCTGTGCTTCAATCTTGCTCACAGTCCTGGGTGGCTGTCCTCGGGTGAGGGAAAGTACTGATGTGGCAAAGCTTGTGATTGCAGTAAACAGGGAATATTCCTCATAGATCCGAGGCAGAAAAGACTTCTTAAGGTCACTGAAAGACCAGAGCACAGTCCACGAGAGGAATAAACACCTCTCCTCTGATCATTCCACCTTGGAAGAGTTGAAAATTTACAGGTCCCTAGAAGTATCTCTTAAAATAGCTTCACAAAACCCCTGAAGCTTAGGATAGTACCCCCCCCCCCGCATACACCAGGATGCAGAGTCATACCTTGAAAAAGAGGTAGAACATCACATAACTGGCTGGGAAAATGAGCAAAGAGTATGTGTATGGGGGGGGGGGGTGATCAGACTACAGATTCTTACTTTCCTGACAATGAAGAACAAAACATGCAATCAGAATAAGACAACAAAGTCAAAGATCCTATGTCCAAAGCCTCCAAGAAAAATATGACTGGGTTGCAGCACATGTAAGTGGTCAAAAGGGAATTTGAAAATCAAGTAAGAGAAGTAGAGGGAAAAAGTGGGAAGAGAAATGAGAGTGATGCAGGAAAATAATGAAAAACAAGTGGATAGCCTCCTTAAGGAGATCCCCCAAAACACTGAAGAAAATAACACCTCAAAAACTGAATAATCCAAATGGCAAAAGAGATTCAAGAAGCTAATGAAGAGAAAAATGCCTTAAAATTAGAACTGGCCAAAATAGAAAAGGAAATCCAAAAACTCACTGAAGAGCAAAATTCCTTCAAAATTAGAGTGGAAGAAATGAGAGCTAATGACTTTATGAGAAATCATGAAATTAGAAAATAAAACTAAAAGAATGAAAAAATCTAAGAGAATGTGAACTATCTCACTGGAAAAACAACTGACCTGGAAAATAGAACTAGGAGACATAATTTTAAAAGTACTGAACTACCTGAAAGCCAAGATAAAAAAGCCTAGACATCACCTCTCAAGAAATTATTAATGCTAACTTACCTGATATTCTAGAACCAGAGGAGAAAACAGAAATTGAAAGAATCCACCAATGACCTCCTGAAAGAGAGCCCACAAGAAAACCTCCTTGGAATATTGTAGTCAAATTCCAGAGTTCCCAGATGAAGTAGAAAATATTGCAAACAGCCAGAAAAAATTCAAGTACTGTGGAAACACAATCATGATAGCATAAGATTTAGCAGCTTCTACATTAAGTGGTCAGAGGGTTTGGAATATGATAATCCAGAGGTCAAAGGAGCTGAGATTGAAACCAAGAATCAGCTAACCAGAAAAACTGAGTATAATCATTCTGGGGAAAAATATATATTTAATGAATTGGAGAACTTTCAAGCATTCTTGATGAAAAGACCAGAACTGAAGAGAAAATCTGTCATTTAGATACAGGAATCAAGGATAAAGGGAGAAATATAATTGGGTAGATTATCTCACATAAGAGAGGAAAGAAAAAAAAATTACAATGGTGAAGAGGGTGAAGGTGAGAGAGAATGAACGAAGCTTACTCTCATCAGATTTGGCTTAAGGAGGGAATACCATACACACTCAAAAGGGTATGAAAATCTATCTTACCCTACAGAAAAGTGTGGGTAAAGGGTAAAGGGTATGGGGGTGTGATAGAAAGGAGGGCAAATTGAAGGAGGATATAATCAGAAGTTAAGACTTTTGAGGACAGTCAGGGTGAAAGGAGAAAAGAATAAATTGGGGGGGGGACAGCATTGGATGGAAGGAAACAGTATCTCACAACATGGCTGTTGTGGAAGTGTTTTTGCATGACTATACATGTATAACTTATAAAAAAGAAAGCCAGATGATGTAAATATTGAGAAAAACATAAGATGAAAGCAGAGTTGTTACCTATCTATCTAGCATTCCAGAAAGATCAGGAGAAGGGGTGTGGTATTTTGGAGTGAAACACTGGGGCTGTGGTTGAGGAGATTTTGAATATGTGATTAAGTAATGGTGGATAGAGAATGTGACTTGAATGACGACACAGGAGCGTTCAAATAACTGCTATGGAGAGAGCATGTCAAGGTCAGAGGATGGGGAAGAGTGAGTTAATCAATCATGGATTTATGATATCATGTTGACTTTCATTGTCATAGGGATTTGGCTTCATCTAGAGTTCTGTCCAGGGCTTAGGAAGTTTCAGTGAGGGATCAGTTCCTGGGAAGTGAAGGAAGGGTATTATTTCCCTTCTCCAAAGGCAGGAAAAAGGCATAAAGATTTTCTGGGAAGACACTTGTTCTCTTTTCTGGAAGTAAGAAATCTACATGATGCAATGATATTTCCCCTCTTCCAGAAAGAGGCAGGAGACCAGAAATTATAAAATGACAATTCCTCCCATTATACCAAAGGCAAGAAATTGACCATGACCTCTCACCTACTTTATTTCAATGGTCTACTAATTGGTTTCCCTTTCTGCACTCCAGTTCATTCTTCACATGACTGCCAGTCATTTTCCTTAAGTACAGATCTGAGGCTATCACTTATCTCCTCCATAATCATAATTACATCCATTTTACCCACCAGATAATATATGAACTATTTCATTTATCTCTTAAAGTCCCTTTCAAACTAACCTCAAGGTATCTCCCCAGATTTATTGAATATTCCTTGGTTTCCTACCCATTGCAACCAAGTAATTTAACCTTTCCTCTATGCATCAGACACTATGGTCAATTTCTCATGTTTGTACCTTTGTACAAAATGTCCTTCATTCCTGGAAAACAGTCTCTCCTAAATCTTCCATCAGAAAATCCACATTTTCTTTGTAAATGCAATTCAAACCATCTCCTACATGAAACCTTTCCTGATTCTACAAAGTTGCTATTGCCATCCCTCTCTAACAACCTTGTACTTGTCAGTTAAAAAAGTCTGTTTGTCTATCTGTCTGTCTACCTACCTACCTACCTACCTACCTACCTACCTACCTACCTACCTACCTGTCTATCTATCTATCTGTCTGTCTATCTATCTATCTATCTATCTATCTATCTATCTATCTATCTATCAATCTATCAATCAATCTATCTATCTATCATCTATCTATCTATCTATCTATCTATCTATCTATCTATCTATCTATCTATCTCTCTATCTCTCTATCTCTCTATCTATCTATCTATCCATCCATCCATCCATCCATCCATCCATCTATCCATCTATCTATCTATCTATCTATCTATCTATCTATCTATCTATCTATCTATCCATCTCTTCTCTGTATATTTTTAGCAACCTCCTCAGGGCTCATTCAAACAACTAGAACTGATTTAGGCAGACTAGACCCCAAAAGGGATGCTGCTACTTTAAGCTCCTAAGCATAACCCCATGGGTGCATATTCTTTTCTATTTTTTAAAAAATGTAATTATTTATCTTTTAGTTTTCAACATACATTTCCACAGGATTGTGAGTTATGAATTTCTCCCTACCTCCCACCCCCAAATAGAAAACATACTAAATAACCCTTCCTCCATTCTGTTCTCTTATGTCCTCACTCATCCCTCTCCCCCTTACTCTATTACACAACAAGATGAATTTCTATGCCCCAGTGCCTGTATGTCTTATTTCCCAGTTGCATGTAAAAACACTTTTTTAAAATTTTAATTTATTTTATTTTTTTTAATTTTTTTTTGCTTTTTTTTTGGAGGGCAGTTGGGGTTAAGTGACTAGCCCAAGGTCACATGGCTAGTTTTTGTGTTAAGTGTCTGAGGCCACATTTGAACTCAGGTACTCCTGACTCCAGAGCCGGTGCTCTATTCACTGCGCCACCTAGCAGCCCCAATTTATTTTCTTGATTACAGCATACATTTCCACAAGATTTTGTGTTACAACTTTTCTCCCCTTCTTTCCCCTACCAACAAGCCCAAAACAGTGATACCACCATAAAGCCCCTCCCACAATCTGTTCTTTTTTATGTGCTCCTCCAACATCCCTGTAACTTTCTAGTAGGGCAGGAAGAGTCTCCCTGCCCCCGTCCCTGTATGTCTCATTTCCCAGTTGCATTTGATTGTATGGCTTTAAATTCTGGATTCTTGTGATTCCTCCCTTGTCACCCACTCCCACTGGAAGGAGCAGCAATTCAATACAAACTGTACGTGTGTAATCACGCCGGACATCTCCATGGTGGGCATACTGTGAGAGGCTGATTGTATGTCCCTCCTTCCTATCCTGCACCCCCCCCCCTTGTTTTGTTCTCTACCCTGTCCCTGTCCCTTTACTGAGGTGTGTGCTTCCTGCAACCCTC
>JAQQSW010004190.1:0-14501 GCA_028646575.1 Pseudocheirus occidentalis
CATCATTCAGGATATGGGTATAGTGATTTATATAGCACCAGTCAATCATCTTAACCACAAATGATGCTGCCACCTTTGCCCAGTAAGAACACCAACTTTCAAGTATCAGCATGGTATTATCCCACATGGTTCTTAACCCCCCTCTAATTAGTAAATTGAGTTTATTGGCCCTCTTCCACCATCAGAGGATAAGAAGTTTACCTTCACTCTAGTTAATTATTATTCAGGATATGATATAACAATACAGGTCATGTTATTACCATGGCAGCCACTATCAAGGCCATTACAAGACATGTCCTTTTCCCCTATGACTCTGGCTTATGTCCTAAGGATACCTATTTTAATGCAAAGTGGTTCTGAGAGTGGGCTCTTGGTCACCATAATTTCTGGACTTTCTATCTTCAACATCATACCCAAGAATCTGTTATCATGGAACACTAGGATGCACTCTTAAAAGAAAAGCTTTTTCATCCTTTCCCTGTTTAACAGGGTTAGATATTCTGTTTCCCAGAGGCCATGCTCATCAAATCAGTAGTATTCCAGGGAGAGGGATCTACAATCTAAGCATTTATTGACTCTGTCCTTCTGGATGACTTGCCTAACCAGGAAAGACTATTTTTGGATATAGCACAAAGAAAATTCTCAATGGCAGCTAGGTGGCACAGTGGATAGAGCACTAGGCCTAGGGTGAAGACCGAGTTCAAATCCAACCTAGACAATTATCAGCTGTATGATCCTTGGCAAGTCACTTAACTGACTGCCTCAGTTCTTCATCTGTAAAATAAGCAGGAGAAGGAAATGGCAAACCACTGCACTATCTTTGCCAAGAAAACTCCAAATGGGGCCACAGAGAGTCAGACATGACTGAAATGACTGAAAAAACAAAAAAACTTCTGATCCTTTCTTGTTCCATCTTCTGTGTAGGGCAACTCAGGCCTTGAGGTTTTTATCTAATAAATATGGTAAATACAAATAAAAGCCCATGTAGAGCACTTTAAGGCCTACAAAAGCACTTTATGTACGTTATCTCATTTGGTTCTCACAATAAATTTGTGAGGAAAGTGCTTTTATTATTCTAATTTTAAAGCTGAGAAAATCAAGGCTAAGAGAGATTGTGATTTGTCCAGGTGCTCAGACAGCTTCTTCCCAGCAAAGTTACTGGGGGAAAAGGGGCTGGAATTAGTTGGAGGTGGTTTACTTTTTAATGTGTGAGGTAAAATTATCTTGATAACTTTAGAGTTTATTTCGGAGAGAAAGAAATTATTTGGTATATTTGACATAAATTTTAAGTCCTTAGATGAATGGGAAAGTTTTTCGTTGGTGACCCTGGGTCCACCAAATGGATAATTGTATGGTATGAGATCTGATTATAAATTGGGCCTTGGGATAGGTTGCATGTAAGAAGCCTATGCCTTCTCATCTATTTTACTTTAGATGATCCATATCTATGACGTGGTCCAATGACAGTGTTAGACACAATATTCTTTTGGTGGAGCTTGTGTTTCTCATTCTGCTTCTGACCAACACTGTTTTTTTTTTTTGTTTTAGAAGATTTGTATGAACTGCCCTTAGTATCACTTGTCCAATATTTTTAACTTTAAATTCATTCATTCATTCATTCATTTAATGTGTCTTCCTATCTTGCTTAGGCTAGAAGTGTAGTGGCTAGCCTCTCATGGCCCCAATTACATTACTTATCTTCTTCAGAGTTTTGAGATAGTTCATTTCCTATGGTATTGTAGTTCGAGTCTCATGGCCCCTAACTCTTAAAGGCTTATAATATTGATGCCAGATAGCACAGACCAAAAAGTTTAGTCTTCTTCAACTCAACACTCCCATGCTCCTGTTATCAGTCTCATCCTCCCCAATATCCTCTCCTCTCTGCCCCCAGAGACAGAGACTACAAATGTGTGCCACTACACACAGACTTTACTCTTTTTAAATAATTGCTGATGTAGTTTCATGATTTTTTAAAATGGTATTAAGCACCTCCAGCCAAGGTTTATGGTTGTTTTGAAATTGTTTTGAGCCTGAATGTTCAATGAGGGGAAACAAATGGGGAGGTTTTGTTACCAGAGGACAAGAAGTAGTAGGATTTGGAACAGGCTCTTTGGGCTATTTCAACTTTTGTGGTACTCTACAAACCTGGTAGTTTGAACTATAGTTATTACAATTTTCCCTGTCTCAATTTTGGTATATCATGGGTCAGCATAAGAAATTGCGGAATTTTGCAGAAGCCCCAGATGATGTGCAAAGGTCAGCAGGTGACAAAGAAAAAGTTTAGAAATTTAAGAATGCACAAAATATCTGTATATCATTGTATAATATCAGCCAAAATTATATAATAAGGTACTGTAAACACCCCATAAAAGAAAAAAAATTCAGATTCTTTCTCTGGTATGAAGGGAGGGTCAAATTTTGTACAGTTTTTCCACATTGTGGGTTCATTGGGCTCCTAATCCCCATGATATGGAAGGGATATCTATAAATGTTATTACCATGGCAGCCACTATCAAGGCCATTACAAGACATATCCTTTTCCCCTATGACCCTGTCTTATCTCCTAAAAATACCTATTTTAATGCAAAGTGGTTCTGAGAGTGGGCTCTTGGTCACCATAATTTCTGGACTTTCTATCTTGGGAATATACTTGGGTGAAATAAAGGAAAGGTAGTCAGAGGTCTTTTTTTGTTTTTTAACCAGACCTGTGTTTTTTATTGGTATGAGAAGCCCTTTACCAGTTTCAGTTAGTACTTACTCTTCAACTTGCTGACTTAGTTGCATAGAGATTGCTAAGTGTTTATGGAAATTCCTTGGCTTCCTTCTAGTTCCAGTGAAAATCCTACCTTCTACTAAAATCCTTTCCCAAACTGCCTTTAATGCTAGTACTTTCCCTCTGTTGATTATTTCCAATCTATCCTGTATACAGTTTATTTGTACATAGTTATTTTCAAGCTGTCACTTCCTTTAGATTATTGGCTCCCTGCCTTTTTCTCTGCCTCCACTGCTTATCACAGTCCTTGAAACACTGTAGGCACTTAATAAATGTTTGCTAACTGGGTAATGCAACCAGCTTGCCAGTCAGATCTCTTTTTCTAAGATCTAGCTGCCTTCAGATCACTTAATTCCTTGAGTTTTTGATCTAGTGACTACAGAATGAGGATTATATTTTGTATCCTTTTTATTCTTGGACTTTGTGCTTTTTATTAATTAATTATTAATGTAGTTTTTAATTGGATTTTTTGATTCTTGAGTTATCTGTTGAATATAAATTAAAAAAAAAAACTAGTTGAACCTGTAAGCTTGGGTCAGTTTTAGACTTGGCCTACAATTTTGCCATCAGCAGGCTGACTGACCCTCTCTGTGAATATACTCCCAGGGTCAATATCCCTAATTTGTCCTTTTCTCAGTGTCTTCTTTCACTTATGAACTTAAATTTTCTAAATGCTCCAAATTTACCTATTCTACCACAATTGACTGTTGAAAATAGTAATATATTCTCTGATAGAATGGTGGTAGTTGGTTGGAGGACAGAATATCTGTAGTTAGGCAGCTGGGGGGAGGAAAAGAAGTCATAAAAACACAACTCCTGTCCTACACAGCTGAATTTCCTTTATGCCTTTCCAAAATGCCAACAAAGAATTCAAGAACTCTTTCATGCTTTCAAGCAATATGGCTGTATATCAGAATAAAAGATTAATGATGTGAAAATAAAAGCATTAACACTCAGTGAAATGAAACCAAATAATTTTGAAGCACAAACGTTATTTAAACTGGAAGCGAAATCAACTTGGAAATATGAGAGAACAAACAAAGCTAAAGCGTTAGACATCTGCAAACTAAATTATTAAAAATTGTTTATAAAATGAGATTTAAATATACCCAGTATCACATAGAATATTCCAAGTATTAAAGAAAAATGAAGCACTTCATCTTGGGGCTGTTAGTGGATAAAAAGCAAATGTAGCATTCAATTCAATTAACATTTATTAAGCACTTACTATATACAAGGAATCGTGTTGGGCAAATGATGAAGATGGTATAGTCCCCGCTTTCAAGGAATTAGTACCCTAACAGGGTACTATGGTATATAAATGGCATAGGGAGGGGGCAGGGCAAAGGGGGCATCTTTAGAGGAGAGGGGGAGGGAATAGGTAAAAGGGGGGGTATACGAGGGTGTTTAGATTTATGGCAATGGGAGGATAGGGGAGGGATCTTTTTAAGGGGTTAAGTAATAGGTAAGGTAGTGGGTAGAAGTAAAGTAGAGGAGGTGGGAGGGACAGGAAACAAGAGATGCACAAACACAAAAACAAAGATTAGGAGTAGACTATGTTTTAGAAATTATATATCTATGTATGTATATGGGTATGTATATATCTATAGCTATAGAGAAACATATCTAAACTTTATTGTAGTCTTAGGGGGAAGGGGAAAAAGAACAAAGTAAAAAAGTGCACAGCAGAGAACAAAAGAATTGACAAAGAGGCAAAGAAAAGATGCACAATTCTCAACGCAACATGTATTATTTATCATACAGGCTTTCTTGAAATGAAAATTTATTGTTATATAAAAAATGACATTAGGAGGAAGGTGAGATCACTTTCAACCGAAAGGGTGGAGGACAGGGTCAGCACAGGAAGGGGACAGATTAGGGAAGGCTTTATTGAATATACTTCAACTAACCTTGGTTAGGCCTTGAAAAAAGAAGAACTTTTTCAACAGGAAAAGAAATAGAAAGTGTATAGTCCTGGCACGAGGGACATGCTCTTTAGAATTCCGAGGACACAGGGGAGGAACATATTTTAAGAGCTTTCTTAAATGTTGGGATACAAATACAATCAAGTAACTTAGACATCCTCTGCCTCCAGGGTATTTATGTTCTAACTAAAGGGGAGAGGGGGAACAACAGAAAAATGTAAACTAAAGGTAAGGAATGAACATGTGGCAGCATGGTACTGAGAAGGTAAGAAGGGAGATGGAGGCCTGATTCCAAAGATGAGACAAAATCTCACCTAATTGGGTCTAGTGCACTAGGGGCAGAATCCCAAGGATCGAGCCAAGAGGAAAAAGGGGAAGGAGAAGCATCCAGTTTGATTGAAATCCAGTGTCTTAAGAGGAATAGTATGGAAATATCCCTGGAAAGTTCATTTGGTATCAAACTGTGGAGGGCCTGAAAGACTAGTGTTATTAACTAATCCATTATTAAAAGTCATGGATCCATTTCCCAATATTAAGGGCTCTTAAATTCTTTGAAAAAAATCATAGCTCTCTTTTCTAAAAAGTCAAGGTGCCAGTTCATTTTGTTGAGTTGTCTTTTCCTGGCTGTTTGAACACAAGGGTATTTTGAAGGTTACAAACATGGTGTAAGGCAACAAGCATTCCCCTAAGTGTCCGCTATGTGTCAGGCATTGTGCTAAGTTTTAAGTAAATAAGTACAAGGAAAAGAGTAAAAAATGTTCCCATCATCAAGGAACTTATGGTATAATATAGGAGGGTAACTCATAAAAGGTAGCTGAAAGTGGAGGAAGGAGGAAGTGTCTGTACAATAGCATGGTATCCAAATCTGCAGAATGGGAAGCAGAGGCAAGAGGTGAATAAAGATTTACTGGTCTGGCCCACTCCCCAAAATGGAGCCCTTGGGAGAAACTGATCAATGGGAAAAGGAAGGCAATATGGCTGAAGAATGTTCTGGGGTAGGAAGATAGCAAAAGTGAATGGATATTCTGGGTTGAGACACCAAGGGATGAAGAAAGTTCCAACATGAAATGGCAATAAGAAAATAGTGGCAAATCAGAGCTAGCAGGAGAATAAACATCCTCCAGCATTGACCCTTCTCCAAAATGTAATTCCCAGGGTGGAATTCACCAATGTGGAAAAGAGATCATAATTCTCTCAAAAGAAATCCCATTTGAAAGAATTCAGTTCCCCTGCCCCCCCCAAAAAAAACAAGGCTGCATACTCCAAGACATAGTGTTAAATTAAACAGTTCAATTCAGAAACAACAAATACAGCCAACATCAAGAGATATTCAAATACAAAGGAAAAGATATTTGCATAATGCAAGACTATTCTGCATCTACTCAAAAAGGAGGGAATGCAATAATGTGCTTTGAAGAGCTCTGGAGCTCAGGATGCATCCTGCAAATTTGAGCTTAAACATATGGGACAAATGATGGTTGTTCAATAATAAAGAATTTGAATCAGTTTTGGAGAGAAAACCAGAACTGGAGAAAGGGGGGTTTGCTGTTTTTGTTGTTTTTCTTCTTGAACACTCCAAATGACAGAATTGCGAGAGGAGTGAATAAACCCAGACAGCAGTAGCAACAGTAAGAAATTTCTTTCTAAGTACACAAGAATACAGGGATGAAACTCCAAATCTGATAAATATAACAGTAAAGAAGCAGGCATGGGGGGGAGGGCTTGATGTTGACAGCCAGCCTGAAGGTGAATGCTTCTTTTATGGGACTATATTACAGCATGAGAAGGTACATGAAGGAGAGAGGGGAAGAGAAACAGGGGCTCAGAGAAGAGGGAATAATGGGCCAGTGTGAAACCAAGGGCTAGAAATGAGGGAAAGGTGATCTCTGTGTTCTCAGAAAGAGAAGCTCCTACCAGGGAAAGAGGGAGGAGGAGGAGGTGGAGAAATTAAAAGGAAGGGAAAGGAAAAAGTTCTTACTTTAGGGATGGCATGATGAATGTTTCTAAGAGCAAAGAGAGATGAAGACTTTACAGTGGATGAAACCTGAGCAATTTGTACCTTAAAAGTCTACTTGTCCTAGGAGGGACAGAGGTGGAATCCATGGAGATAACTCGTACCTGAAGGCATAGTGGGAGAGCATGGACACAGGGAGGAAATTTCCAGACAAATGTAGGAAAAAAAGGTCAGTAAGAGAATGTATAGATTAGCAGAAGAGGGAGAGGGGAAGGGCCCTACCATTAGGAAGAGTCCTCACTCATGCATAAAATAATTAGGATTGTTTTGACAGTGAGGCACCACAAAAAAGGGTAATCTATGGGGTATGTAAGAGCTACAATGCAGTGGCAGGAAACACCTGGAAGGCAGAACCTAGAATGGATACCTTAGAAACCTGATTGTTTAAAGAATACAGAGAAAAGAGAAACTAGATGGTTATTGGGGTCACAAATCTGAGGATGAGGGTATAAACAGGAAAAAATGGATACTGAAGAGAGTAAGAAAAATCATTTTTTGAAAGGAGTGCAAAAATGAAGTTAAAAAGAGTTATGAAGGGGTAGCTAGGTGGAGCAGTGAATAGAACACCAGCACTCTGGAGTAAGGAGGACCTGAGTTCAAATTTGACCTCAGACACTTAACTTACTAGCTATGTGACCTTGGGCAAATCACTTGATCCCAATTGCCCTGCATTCTTCCTCCAAAAAGGAAAAAATAAAAAGAAAAAACAAAAAAAGGAGTTATGAATAAGACTAGCTAAAGGAGAGGAAAAGAAAGCGGAATCTATGTGGCTTACTGAAAGAGGAGAAAGAAATAAAACCAGATAAAAGCAGCAGAGAGGGGAAAAAAATAAAATTCTGAAGGAAAAAGGGTAACATACAGAAAGGGAATCATGGGGGTACAGAAAAGAGCCAGTGGGAACAAGGTCACCTTAAAAGGATTAAAATAAAATAAAATAACGGAAGGATCATAATACTGTGTTTACTGTAGAAAAGAAATAAAAATTATGACAAAAACAACAATAAAAACCTTTGGTGACAGATGGTGGAAAAATATAAGCCAAACTCTTATAACTTTAACTGTGAATGGATTAAATAATCCAATAAAATTTTTTAAATGACAGATTGGAAAAGGAAAGAAAACCCTACAATCTGTTGCTTACTAGAAACACATTTAAAAACAGATATAAACAAAATAAGTATGAGGGGATAGGAAAAAATTACTATGCATCAAGTGAATAGAAAAAAAATTGAGTTCCCGTTTTGATATCAGAAAAAAGCAAAAATATTCAACAAAAAGGGACAAACACAAACTATATTATGTTCATAGGAACAGATATTCATAATAAATGTATATGCTCCAAAAGCCTTAGCATGCAAATTCATAAAGGAAACATTATCTGAGTTTCAAAAAGACATAGAAAATAACAACTTAGTGACAGGAGATTTCAAAATATCTCTATCAGTTTTGGATAAATCTAACAGAAAGATAAACAAAAGTGAAAGTATTCAACTGAACAAATTTCTGAAAAAAGCAGAGTTAAAAAACTTATGACATCTTCTAAATGGAACAGCAAAAGACTGTAATATATGCACACACGTGTATCTCTGTGCCACATGGAACTTTTACAAAAATTGACCCTGTACTAGGACATAGAGATATTGCAAATATATGCAAAAAAGACAGAAGTAGTCATGCCATCCTTTATAGAAAATAAGGCAAGGACCCAAGTTCAAATCTGACCACAGACTCTTAACATGAGCCATGTGACCTTGGGCAAGTCACTTAACCCCAATTGCCCTGCCCCCCAAAAAAGAAAAAAAAACAATAACTATTTAAAAGAGAATGACAGAACAGCATACCAAAATATCTGGGAGACAGCTAAAGTAGTCCTCAGAAGGAAGACCATATCCTTACAATCATACATTAACAGAACAGAAAAAGAGAAGATGACTAAACTAAAAATGCACTTTGAAAATTAGAAAATTAACAAATAATCCAGAAGTTAGCACAAAAGAGGAGATTAGGCTGTGTTGGGGACACATTGAAAGGACAGTTGAAACCATTATACAAGGGATGAGCCCCATGCCTCAGGCAAATGCCAGGGATTTGGGTTCAAGGGCTGGTCTCCTGAAATTTATGGGGAAAGTTCAAGGACTGAGGGTCTTTCTTTTTGGGGGGTCCAGTTCCCATACTCCATCTTTTTTACTTTACCAATGAGGAAAGTGAGGTAGGTTGAGGGAGGTTGAGATTTCCTCAGGGTCAAACAGCTTTTTGACTCTCTCAGATTCAAATGGCAAGTAGATGCCCCTTTGGCCGAATTCAAGTCAGAATTAGAACTCAAATCTTCCTGAAACCAAATCTAGTACTCTATACCCACTAAGGCATATACATAGATACATACTTGGATATAAGCATTCAGACATAAAATTACAAAGGAATTAACAATAAACACTGAAACACTTACTGTGGGCATCTCAGTCTAGCCCATGATTTCCTAACTAATCCAGACAGTCAACCTTTTTCCACAGGAGCACTGAAACGGCCAAAAGCTCAGTTCCTCCAAGCTACCTTCAGGAGGAAACCAAAAGGAAGGCAACCACCCATAGTACTGCCCTATTCAAAGAAAAAACTTCAATGTAGGGGGTAACTCAGAAAATCAGTTGTTTTCTCTCTTTGGTTGAAGCTCAATCAGTCAGAAGTTAGGATTAGGTTTTAGTTTTCTTGCCTAGACTACAGCTCTGCCCATTGTTGAGTTTTAAAATGTTGAGGTTTAAGGGTGCTTAAGACTGCAAAATATTGATATGCCAGGTTCTGCAAAATGAATTTGACTCAAGCCTTCTCTCAACCAAAGTAAAAGAAAGGTTATTAAAGATTTGCCACATTAGGTAGATTCTTAATGAGCCTAAGCCTTTGTGACACTTGACAAGCAGGCCAGAACAATCTGACACAGACTGTGTCTGAGCTAGGTTGAATCTGAGTGCCTTCATGGAGGCAAGGATGTATCTTATATGCCCAAAGACTGTGGGAGGGATCTAAGCTTGGTCTAGCAGTCTGAAGTGATGGGAGGAGATATACAGGGAGGATCTTAATGAGACTGAGGGTCAGACTTCATGAACCATGAGAATGGGATTTTTGATGGGGTCAAAGGTAAAAGGTGGGAAACTGCAGATGCAATCCACAATCTGCCATTGGAGGGCTGGGCTAGTTTAAGGGTAATAGATTAGGTCATAGATATTTTGATAGGATCCAGGGTGGGAGGTAACTGAAGGCTACCTGGAGATAACAGACAATGGAAGGCTAGGTTAGGTTAAAGGTAACACAGATTCAGTCATAGTGAAAATGAAAAACTTATGGCCTCAGGTGAATGCTAGATTAAGTGGGAAGATTCAAGGAGGTTCCCAGAGCCTATACCCCATCACCCCCAATAAGAGTAAGGGAAAAGCACTTTCCTTCTCTGCAGTATAAATAGCCTGAAACTCCCTTTCTGGTTTCAAATGCTACAAAACCACACAGGTGCCACCTAATTAAGCACCTCTATTTAAATTTCTTCATGTTCAGCCAGTTCTGCTTTTAAACTGCTGGTTTTCAGCTTTTTATTTATCCCCAGCTTTGAGATATGGGGGAGCAGAGCCCCAAGGTACTTCCTAATGGGGTGTTTTACATTAAAACTGTTAAGTTGATGAAGTTTCTTGTTTGTAACTCCTCCTTTTCTGTGTTCTTCCTTTCTCCAGGTATCCACAGTGCTTAGGATTGAATTCACTCACAGGAAGTTGTGAATGATTCTGTTTGCATTTGTAAAGAGCAACATTTTAGGACAAAGAAATTACTCTTTAATAATAATATTTCAGCAGAGATATTTTTGAGCAGATCCTTAGAATCACATCAACTAAGGAACTGCCTACTTCCTTCTAAGTTGGCCCCAGGGTAGGAAGCTATTGAAAAGAAATGGAGACAATATAGGTTTCTTTTTTTTTTTTCCTAAGCAGGTCATCAGCCATCTTTTATTGGGCAGTCACAGTAGTTGGTACTTAAAGATGCATGCTAGGAGGCTAGAATGATCCATATAAACCATCACCTTGGTGTAGATTAAAGGAAATGTCACAGACACACAGGTGGAATAAATATTCATAGATAAACAGAATTCACAAGAGCCTACTGAGAAGAAAAGGCAGGTCAGGAAGTATTTATAATTAGAAAGCAGTGGATGTATGGCTAATACTAAGAGGGCAAATTAGGCTGAGGAATTGTACTGATAATGCAAAACTCCAGCAAATATTGAGAACATAAAACCCTGAAAGAATAACTTCATTTCACTTTGTATTAGAGCCAAAGGATCCATTGCTTTAAAATGTTGTCAACAGAGGTGCTGATAGCAGCATTCAATTAGGAACTAAATTATAAACTAATATTTATTTTAAATGTTTTGCTCCCTGGGTTATTCTCATGGGAAAGACCAACTCTTCCCTTTTCTTAAGTACTTAAAAGACTTTTTGTAATAGCATGGGGAGGACATGTTCTGGACTGCTCTGGAAAATGACAGTGAGAAAAAATGTCCTTTGCAAATCCAAGGGATTCCATTCTGGGACAATTTGGTCCAGACATTTCTTTTGTATATCTTATCAGAATAAGCCTTTTATAATCTTCATTTTTTTCTGCTTGAGCATTTAGGATTTCCTTAAATCACTTGACCCTTGGAGAAACCCTTTCTTTGTAGGAATTGCTGAAACTACAGAAAATGATGGGAACTTCTGTTACTGTGGTGGAGGAGACTTTGTGCCTACAAGAGACATTATCCTATAAAGAATACTCTAGATGGAGTCACCGGGGCAATGAGCCTAGTTGGTGGATCAAGAGGAGTATTTCAGTTTTGTCCTTGATTTTAGAAGCTAAATCTTCTAATTGTCAAGTTTCTCTTTGCTTTCCTCAAATAGATCGCCATATTCTATTAAAAAGATGGGCCCATAATAGATACCACAACATTTGCAAATATGTTAACTATTTATTCCAAGTATTTAATCAATTCACCTGGATATCTTTTTTTATTAGTATTTGATTTAACCAAAAATTGTGGTTGGAGTATGAACACAGTAAGTGCTTAAATGTTTATGGAATTAAACAAATCATAGGGCAGTCCTACCAAAAGACACTGAAATTATTTAAAATAGATAGTAGAAATGTTAATGTAAGTAAAAGACAAATGTCTAATACCTGTGATGAACCTTGTTTTTATTTTGTACAACTCTCATGAGTCAATATTCTTATTAAAATTTTTTTAAGTGGCCATGTTATTCATGAAAAGAACTCATATAAATGCATTTCCCTATTTAGGCATTAGCTAAGAATTTGCATATTGAATTGTTTGAAAAATCAGTACAGACACTTGTTTCTGGAGAAAGATACTATTACATACAGATCTAAGAAATATGAGGCAATATAACTTACCTGTGAAAGTATTTTTAGATTTCTAATGGGATGTTATGGAGCCAGGCATTTTATGGCCTGAATTTTGTTCAAAGAGCTTGCTGGTTCCCCTTTACACACAGAGTACTATGAAATATTAAGCTATGATATTTCACTAACTTATTTCTTATTAATTTTCCTTGTGTATGAGTTCTCAGCTCTCTGTTTGCTATATATACTCATTTTTCCACATAATTTTTCTTCATTAACTCTTTAGATATTATGTGATGTTATAAATACTGTGTACAATTATAATTATCCTTTCTTATACTTCATAGAGAGCATGAAATTATTTTTCAGGATCTCAATATGTAGCATCTTGAAATGTATTGACAACATCCTCAAAATACCTATTTATCAACACATCTATATGCATAGAGATAGATATATAGACAGATATATCTAGATAGATACAGATATACACATATAGATAGAGATAGATATAGAGATAGATAGATGTGTTTATTTGTGTGCTTGTCTATATACAATTATAGACACACATGTATATGTGTATATGTACATGTATATGCATACACACATGTTTGTGTACGTGTGTAATGAAGTAAGTGCAGACCCCATAAGTATAGTCAAGGGCTCACCTGTTACAAGAAGAGCAATGTCTGATGAGAGGCAAAGTAAATCTCTCTCTCTCTCCATCTTTCTCCAAAGGAGACTTACATTCCTTTGAGAAAGTAAAGTAGCAGTCTGTAGCATGTGTCTGCTATACAGCTCTCCTCCAAGAGAGAATACTGGGCTAGAAGTATATCTATCCACTCCCTTAAAAATTGTTCATCTAGCAGATATTATTGATTTCCATCTAATTTTTTATTACTTTGTCATTTTGCAGGAAAAGGAGACCCCTTTGCCACCTAATACTAGTTCACACGAGGATAGCAAAGAAATCCATTTATCCAAATTGTAGCAAAACAGAAATCAGAAAAGGTATATATACAGAAATATAGACCAGATCATACAAAATAAAGGAAGTATGATGAGTCAGTTCAAGAGGAGAAAGGTCTAGATCTCACCCAAGGAAAAACTCCATAAAGTCTCTAGCTTAGTTTAGCAAGCTGGGAATAGGGACCTCATGAAGACTGTCTACTCCTCACATGTCTTCCCATAACCTTTTCCTTCAGGAACCTAAAGTAGGGTCAGCTTCTTCCATCTCTCTCAAAGCTGGAAATTAATTCCATGCTACCTTCAAAGAAAACTCTTCCTTAGAGAGTTCCAAAGGGTTAATACCACTTGAGGAGAACCCCAAGGAGAGACTGACTAAAAACTGAAGCTCTCTCTCTAACAACCCCCTCCTTCAAAAGGGCAGGGTCTTCATCTGTACTGTACCAATAAGGAGAAAGTCCCATAACAATGGACCTTGGGATATGGATGTATACACACACATGTGCACACACACACACATTTTTACAGACACATTCATATACACACACATTTGTATATATTATGTATATATTATATGTACTTATGCATACTGTGTATACATATACATACATATGCACACACTATATGTATTTATATATGGATATGTATGTTATATATATGGAGAGAGAGGGAGAGAGAGTATGAGTATATATACACTTTTTAAAAAAAATTTTCTGAATAGAAATTCTCCCAGGTCATCTAGAATTTTTCCTTCCATTATAAATCATTGTCACTGAAAATTTTTTAAAAAAAGTTTAGGAGTGTGTATGTGAGTTTGTGTTTTAAGGTATTTTGATAGCAGAAGGTTTAAACAGGATTAAAAGGTTTTTATTGAGATCTCTATTCATTAGCTGCATTAAGGGGAGGCACTGCAAATCGATGCTTGACTTTTACTTTAACCTTAAAAATGTCATTAAATTCCACACATGAAAAGGTTGATACAAACACCCTTTTTACCTAATTGACAACACTTTCATTCTCTGTAGCATTTTGTATGAAAAAGGTAGCATATGCGCAAGGGGTAACAAAGGTCAAGAAAAAACTTGAAATATTTAGTGTTTGGATAGAAGCCTTTGTGTGTGTAGACAGATTTAGTAGTTAATTTTTTTCTCCTTTTACCGTAGAACAAGTTGTTATTTTTTAGTAGGATATACATTGCCTTCTAAGGAACAGATCCCATGGAGAGTACATCATTCATACTGGAAATTATTGATTGTATCCCACTATTAGACCCTACCTAGTAACCTTTCACCTATTCTCACCACACAGTCCATTCTGAATATTTTAGGAAATTTTGTTGTAGCTTATTATTTTTTTGCTTTTTGGAGGGCAATTGGGGTTAAGTGACTTGCCCAAAGTCACATGGCCAGTAAGTGTGTCAAGTGTCTTAGGTCAGATTTGAACTCAGGTC
>JAQQSW010004191.1:0-14501 GCA_028646575.1 Pseudocheirus occidentalis
AACAGGAAGGCAAAAGGGAAAGGGCCAACCTTACTCTCATTGAATTTGGCTTAGGGAAGAAATGACAAACTCTAAACTGGGTATCTTGCCACACAGGAGAGTAGGGGGGATGGGGATAAGAGGTGGGATGATGGAGGGGAGGGCAGGGTCAAGGGAAGACTTGCTGGAAGCACACACTTCTATAAAGGGACAGGCACAGGGTAGAGAATAGAACAAGGGGAGGGCAGTATAGGAAGGAGGGACATATAATCAGTCTCTCACAATATGTCCATTGTGGAGATGTTCTGCGTAACTACAACATGTACAACCTGTATTGAATTGTTTGTCTTCCCAGTGGGGGTGGGTGACAAGGGAGGAAGGGAAAGAATCCAGAATTTAAAGTTCTATAATCAAATGTTAAAAATATATACATATATTATTATTATTATTATTATTATTATTATTATTATTATTATTAACTGCATGCAACTGGGAATTAAGATACATAGGCACTGGAGTAGGGAGATCCATCTTGCCCTACTGTAAAGTCAGAGGGGCAGTGGGGGAGGACATAGGAGAGAGCAGATTAGGGGAGGGGTTATACAGTGGGATGGCTGGTATAGGTTGGTGGGTGGGGGAAAGATGAGGAGAAAATGTGTAACTCAAAATCTCATGGAAATGAATGATGTAAACAAGAAAATAAAAAAAATTTTTTAAAAAGAATGAATTGACAAAGATAATAGGAGGTACAACTAACAATTCTCCAGGACAGAAGAACTCATAAAATTATTTCATTATCTATTTCTGCTCTGTAGAAATGTCCACTGTGCTAGGCATTAGGGATAGCCCTGGGCATACAAATACAAGTTTAAAAAAAATACCTTCTAGGAGCTTACAATCTAATGGGGAAAGACAATACACAAAAGAAAGTTGAAAAGGCTGGGTAGAGACAGGGATGAGGGGTCAAAGGTTTTTGGTCAAGAGAGCAAGATGGGAGAGTTCCAAAGAAGTCCAAAAGTAGGGTAGCTGGCAAGAAATGAGGGAGAAGATTATGCTGAGCCCTTTTGTTAATACAGGTTCTATATAAGCAATCCCTATAGAAGCAGAATATGCATATATTCTATCTAGGTCCAGAGAGATCTAGGAACATTGTCCATAAATTGCAAAAAAGGGAGATTTTATTCCATAAGAACTTCCTGGTGTTTTTTGTTGTTGTTCAGTCATTTTCAGTCATGACCAGCTCTTCATGACTACATTTGGGGTTTTCTTGGCAAAAATATTGGAATGGTTTGCCATTTCCTTCGGCAGCTCATCTTACAGATTAAGAAACTGAGGCAAAACAGGGTATTAAGTGACTTGCCCAGGGTCACTCAGCTAGGAAGTATCTGGGGTCAGATCTGAACTCAGGAACATGAGTCTTCCTGACTCCAGGTCTGGCCTTCTGTCCGCTGTGCTGCCTAGTGGCCCTTCTGATATTTAGAGTTACCCAAAAAAGGAATATAGACTGCCTTGTGAGACAGTGAGTTTCTCATTCCTGAAAGTGTTCAAGCAGAAGCTGTATAATCAATCACCTATTAAGTGATAAAAGGGACTGTTGTACTAAGAATGGGATTACATTAGATTACATGGAAGATCTCTTCCAACTCTTCAACAACTCATTTTATTAACTTATTATATTATTTATTTTATCATCTTTTTTATTTAGTTATATGATATTTATTAGTTTCATTAAAATATAGATCATTGTGAATGCTCATGAAAGGCATAAGATGTATGTCCCAACAATTATCAACATAATTTCTGTGCCTTAGTGTTATCAGTGTTCCTAACAATGAAATGAGTACCACAATGCAACTTGGCCTTTGACTAACAAATAAGAAAAATGTTTAGACAGAGAAAAGAAACTGCAAAACAGTTCCTTAAATTTTCAAACAACTTTTATTGAGAGATAAACTGAGCATTTCATAGTCTATTGATAGAAGGCTGTGAAATAGTTTCTCACATTCAGTAACCTCGATTGATTTGTCTGGAGCTCTTCTGCCCTATCCCCTGCTCCTATTCCCCAAGCTTCTGGCACCATGACTAAGACAACAAGGGGAAGGGGACCTGAATTCCTTTCTTCTGCAAACATGGCTTGAAGAAAGGTGTATTATTTTAAATATTAACACGCAGGGCTTATTGAACGCAAAGAATGGGTGACCTGGGTTAAAGATGATGGTATTGTTGTTGTTGTTATTCCAGTTATTTGGATCATCTATGATTTTCTGTCTTTTTTCACAATGTGATTTTTTTTTAAAGACTTGGAGATAAGTTAAGCAACTGAGCATTTATGGCCATAGCTACAGTGGTCAAGCAAAATGAGGAAAGATAATGACAAGCATGAAGAAAGAGACTATAATTATCTTTCCACGTTCTGTTCTCTCCACAATAAGCCTCTTCAACAGACAAAGTCAAGACACCTCTCCTGGAAAGAACTAGACAGAGGTTTCTGATCTTTATGCCTGTTAACAACCATCCGAAAGGCTAACAGAGACTGAGGACTTGTTTTGGTTGAATCTCTCCTGCAGTTCACTAACCTGTGTTCTTTCAGAATGTACAGAAGGAAAATGATCTGTCCTGAAACTGGCTTTTTTCATTTGGAATGCACTTAACACTGCGGATTAGGCTGTGGTGATTCCATGCGGAGGGGTGGAGGCAGCTACAGAGGCTGCTAATGGACCCCTGCTTCTATAACAATAAGTGGAGGAGGAGGTCACAGCTGTGGCCCTTTCTCTCCTCCCTGGTCAGAAAGATTAAGAACTGGGTTTCAGATCAATTTCTAGGCTTCCATATTTAACATATTGACATTTGGAAGCCAAAAGGAAATCCTTTTTTTGGAATAGATTTGCATTCTAGAGGGGGCATGTTGGTTTCAGATAACTACTTGGCTGTTCATAAGGGCTCTTGGGCTCAAAGGAGGTAATGTATGTAAAGGGCTTTGGCAAATTTTAAGCACTGCAGAAATGTCAGATATTATTATTGCCTTCTATTTTACTCAGTAGCAGTATAATACTAGCTTATACTTACAAGATTTGTCATTTATAGGGTTGCAAATTTTAAAGGTGGGCAAAGTGTTTTCTTCACAACAACCTTAAGAGACTAGTCTCCCCTTTAAATGAAAAGTTTAAAATTTGAACAAAATAGGTAAGGAAAAGAGAGGAAAGGGGTAGCTAGGTGGTGCAGTGAATAGAGCACCAGCCCTAAAGTCAGGGGGACCTGAATTCAAATTCAGCCTCAGAGACTTGACACACTTACTAGCTGTGTGACCTTGGGCAAGTTACTTAACCCCAATTGCCTTGCCTTCCCCCCTCAAAAAAGAAAAGAAAAAGAAAGGAAAGTGTTATTTTCACCCTTTAGGAATGCCATTAGGTAGATAACAGAGACATGAGCAAATTTAGTTGAACATCAAGATGCAAAAAAAGAAATAAGGAATACACACAATGAAATAAACATGATGCTCCTCCCCCTTCACTACAGATGTGGAAGGCTCTAGGTTTGGAACACTGTAAATATTATCAGATGCACTTAAGGTGTTGATTAGTTTTGATGAAATGCTTATTTGATTTTTCATTCTTTAATATTCTACTTCTGCATTTCATATAAAATATGGCAAACTAGGTAGAGGAGAGGGAAGAGATATATTTGAAAATGAAAGCACTGCCTACAGGAAAATAGAAGGGAAGGGGATAAGAGAAGGTAGGTGATGAAAGTGTTGGGGTGGGGGAGGGAGAAATGGGGAGAAAATTTGGAACTCAAAATCTTGTGGAAGTGACTGTTGAAAACTAAAAATCAATTAACAACAGCAATAGCAAAAAAGAAAATGAAGGCACTGTAAATAAAAACTATCTTTTTTTAAAAAATTATTAGTTGGTTCTCAGGTACTAGCCTACAGTGCAAGAGAAAATAAAATAATCCTACAATTCTCAATAAGAATCAAAACGGAAACATTTCAATTAACATTCAGTCCTATTGTTTCTGAAAAACCTAAAATCAAATCCCCTTTTAAAATTCCAGTCATTTTTGGAATATTCAAAAGGTCATGTCATATCCCTGGGCTTAAATTACATTTGATATCCTTTGTTTTTCAGATTTTATATGGACCCCCAAAGAAACTGTCACATTTCTGGTATTATCAGCATCTCTTAGAAGAAATGATTAAGGAATTCAAATGTCCTAGAAAAATATGGTTGGTGGAGATAATTGACATGAATAATAAAACCGTTCAACCAAAACAAATCCAAAGGAGGTGAATTTGATACTCCTGGAGAATCAAGGTATCTTTATATCCAAAAAGAACTAGATTATTGCAAGTGTGATTCTATTGGGACAATTTTAAGGATTAGAGCCTGTTTCAATTAACACACAACTAGAGAAAGAAACTCGTACCCTCAGGACAAAATGGGACAGGAGAGGACAATCAGACCTTGGAATAAAACAAAAGCTTATAGTCAGAACAAATAGAAAACTCATATGCCCTTTTGGAAAATTTAAATTTTAGACAATTATTCTGGGCAACTCTTTTTCATAGAAGGAGAAATCTCTAGATTTCATCCCTCCCCCACCCCCTACCCGTTTATTATAATCTCATACACTGTGCAGTTATTCATTCAGTCATCAGAACCTGACTTTTTCAATCTAATGGCCAGGCAGCCATGGAAACGGTGGATAAACCCTTTCCAATTAGGCCATTAAGGATATTGGTTTTGCTTTACTGTTTAACGGGAAATGTTTGTTCCTAATGCCAGCTTGATGTCCCTAACCAAAGTAATGGAAGTAGCACTCCCTGTGCTCTATCCAAGGAAAGGAAGGCTGAGCCAGGCAGGCCCCTAGAGAGGTTGTTGCAACAGGTGGCTGCAGTCATGGCAGGGGGGGGTGGTAGGAGGACAGGCTAGGTCTTGTTTCCACTCAATCTTCCTGTAAGGCAAGTTGAGAGAAACTGTGCTCTTGAAAGAATAGAAATGTGCTGAAAAGCAGTACAGGAAACTGTGGAGGCCAAATGCTACCTTAAAAGACATTTATTTGATCAACAGATCTTAATTTTCCAAAACACTTCCCAGAGGAGGACATGCTGTAATTTATTGACTGAAATTCAGGTAGAGAAATTGCATGGCTGGAGGTTTTATATTGCTTTTATGTCTTTATGAATATCTGGGATATCAAAATGGAAAACAACAGATCTGCTCATTGGACCTGTATGATCTGTCCCCAACCTACCTTTATAGCCTTATCTTCCCTGGTTATAGGAGCTCTTAATTCCAGCCAAACTAATCCTCCAAACAGTCTTTAGGATATCCCACCCTCTCTACACCTTTGCTTACCTGCACCTGGAATGATACTCCCACTGCACCTCTTCCTACCTTCCCACCTTCCCTTCAAGACCCAGCTAGAACCCTACCTACTCATGGGCAGCTAGTGATACAGTGGATGGAGCACTGAGCATGGAGTCACAAAGATCTGAGTTCAAATCAAGCCTCAGACATTTATTGCCTGTGTGACCCTGAGTGAGTCACTCTGGTTGCCTTAGTTTCCTCAATTATAAAATTGGGAGTAATAGCAGCACCCACCTCCCAGGGCTGTTGTAAGTATCAGATGAGTTAATATTTGTAAAGTACTTAGCACAGTGCCTGGAACATTGTAGGTAATTAATAAATACTTGTTCCCTTCCTTCCTTTCTAAAACTATCCCAGATCATTCTGCATAGGAATGATCTATTCCCTCCTCTGAAATCTCTTAATCACTTACCATTTACCCTATTTCCTTATACATTCCTTATACATATACATACAAATAATTATATTTTCCTATGCATCCAAATCAATCCCACGAGTTTTTATTAAGGCAGTTAGGTAGTACAGCAGATAGAACATTGGACTGGGATCTAGAAAGACCCAAGTTTAAATCCTACCTCCAACATAGACCCTGAATAAATTATTTAACCTTTGCCAGCCTCAATTTTGTCATTTGTAAAATACTTTGCAAAACCCTAAATCACTATCTAAATTCTAGCTACTGTTACTGTTATTATTGAATTCTGTATGTTAGACTCCAGGGAAATGAAGACAAAATGAAAAACTGTCTCTAACATCAATGGTCTTTTAACATTTTATCTTCCCAACTAGATATCAATGTCCCTGAGAGCAAGGGCTGTTTATATTTCTTATACTTGTTTATATCCCTTCTCCCTCCACAGTTCCAATTTTGCTCTTTGTAGGTACTTGTTAGATAGAGATGTTTAATAAACTAAGAATAGTTGTAATATTTAAGGTTTGATTCCCATAAGCTTTGCCTTTGAATCTCATTTCAATCTATAGTCTTAGACAAGTCAGCAATTTGATTACTACTGATGTGTGCAAGGGTCTATGTAAATAAATCTTTTCCTCTTGGTTCAGACCTGTAAATTTCCTCTACCAATCCAGGTACAGACCTGATTTGCAACTTACACAGTTGCCTGGACCACTGAGAGGTTAAGTAATTTGCTCATATCATAAAGTCATTATATGTATGTGTCAAAAGCAGAACTTAAACCTACATCTTCCTGACTCTGGGGACAGCCCTAGCCATCTGCCAGGCTGCCTTTTATTGATATAAGGAGTGAGAATGAGCCCTATACGTGTAGAAAGATCCATCCATGTGTGTGTCAAGGAGTCTGTCATTGTGTGTGGCTTGAAGAGAGGAAGAATAGATATTTCTTACTCCTTCTTCCTTTGCCCTTCTCCAAGGGAGGCTTTCATTCCTGTAAGGAAGGGAAACAGGAGGTTGGGGCCAGAGGCCACCACTCTGCTCAGAGAGAGGGGTTCCTGGACCAAAAGTAAATCAGTTTTCTCCATTAACTATTGTTTATCTAGTAGATATTATTGGGTTATGCTAACTTTTGATCACTTTGTCATCTGGAAGGCGACTCCAAGCTCCATATCCAAGGCTTGATCCCTTTCCTTCCTTATGCCAGTTCCACAATGAACACACATAGTAAACAGCAAAGAAACTCATTTACCCAAATCATAGCAAAACAAAAATCTGAGAAAATACACATAGGAGGACATATACTAGACAATACAGAGTGAAGGAACTCTCCCGTTGGGAGCCAGATAATTCAGCTCAACCAAAAGACTGTCCTTGGTCTTACCCAAGAAGAAATTCTCCAAAGTCTAGAGTAACAAGCTAGGAATGGGTACATGATGGACACTGCCCACTCCTCTCATGTCTTCCCAAAGTCTTTTCTTTCAGCAACCTGAAGTAGGGTTGATTTCTTCCTTCTTCTCTCTTGAAACTGAAAGCCAATTAGAAGTTACTCACACTGAAGACCATCACTTGCAGAGTCCTGAAGGGGGCCTCAAAGGGAGCTCTCATTTGAAGAATCCCAAAAAGGGACTGGCTGAGAACTGAAGCTCTTGCTTCTTGCTACCTTTACCCAGCTTCTAATACAGGACAGTACATTCATCTCCACCAATAAAGAGAGTCCCATACCAATGGGCTTTGGGACAGGGGTTACATTCCCCAGTGATTCTTGCAGCAATCCTGTGAAAGAGGTGTTATTTCCATTTTATAGATGAGGAAACTGAGAGTAAGAGAGTTGTTTAATCAATATCAGAAGGTGTCAAAGATGAAACTTGAATCTACTTGTAAAAACAGCTTTATACAATCCTACTGAATTTTTACAAAGAAAACTCATTTTGTGTTAAAAAACAAAACAAAACAATTTGATTACTGTCATCTTTGGATGACAACCCCAAAGGAAAAAATTCAAGAAAAAAATCAATGAAACCCAATGTGGACAGAAGCCACTGGTGATATTGGATCAAGCCAATGATTCATTTTTATTAAATTAATGCTTGTTCAAAGTTGCCCTTTTTAAATTGATGAGTTACAATTCTGTAACACTTTACAGTTTAGAAAGAAAATTCCTCGAAATAACACTGTCATGTAGGCAGGGCAAGTATTATTGTGCCCATTTCCCAGATGAAGAAAGCAAGGCTCAGAGAATCACAGAATTTAAGTTAGAAGCAAGGGTATACAGGTAAATGTTACAACTAGCTCTCAGGGCAGAGAGGAATCAATCAATTAATTTATTAAATACTTTAATTTATTTATTAACATTTATTAAGTACCTTCTACATGACAGGCACTATGCTAAATGCTAGGCATACGAAAAGAGGCAAAAGACAGTCCCTCCCCTCAAAGAGCGTACAATGTAATGAGGGAGACAACATGCAAACAAATAAATACAAAGTGTGCTATAACAGGATAAATGAGAAATCATTAAAAGAAGGGAGGCAATGGAATTCAGAAGGTTCAGGGGAGACTTCCTGTAGAACATAGAATTTTAGATGGGGCTTAAAGGAAGCCAAGGAGGTCAGTAATCGGAGTAGTGGAATGAGAGCATTTACAAGCATGGAGGACAGCCAAGAAAATGCTGGGAGCCAACATGAGAGTTGGGAGCATCTTGTTTGTGCAACCGATCACAGAGTTATGTGGAAGGTATTAAAGTGTAAGAAGAATTAGAAAGGTAGAAGGGTGCTAGGTTTTGAAGGGCTCTGAATGCCAAACAGAGCACTTATCCTAGAGATAAGAGGAAATCATGGGAGTTTATTTTGGGAGCAGGGGGAGATAGCATGAATAGCTTTAGGAAAATCACTTTAGTAAGTGAAAGGAGGATGGGTGGAGTGGGGAAACACTTGAGGCAGGCAGACCCACCAGCAGGCTACTATAAGAATCCAGGTGATGAGGGCCTATACTACAGTGGTGGCAACATCAGAGGAGAGAAGGGGGTGTATTTGGAGAGATGTTGTAAAGGTGAATTTGATAGACCTTGGCAACAGCTTGGAATTGAGAGGAGAGTGAAGAATGCAAAATGACTGCAAGCCAGAGGGATGAGGAGGATGGTGTTGATCTCTATAGTAAAAGGGAAGATCTGAGGGCAGGGAGGGTTTGGGAAAGATACATGAGTTGTTTTTTTGGACATACAGAGTTTAATATGTCTACGAGATGTCCAATTCAAGATGTCTGAAAGGCAATGGAGGTCGGCGGCAAGACTGGGGAAGAAAAGGTAGATATGAGAATCAGCAGTATAAAGATGGTGATTCAGGTACTGAGGTAAGGAGATCCATCTTGACCTGCTGGAAAGTCAGAGGGGGAATGGAGGAGGATATAGGAAAGAGCAAATTGGGGGAGGGGGTATTCAGTGGGATTGCTGTTTTGGGGTGGTGGCTAGGGGAAAGACAGGGAGAAAATTTGTAACTCAAAATCTTATAGAAATGAATGTTGTAAACTAAAAATAAAAGATGGTAATTAAATCCATGGGAGCTAATGAGATGACCAGGAGTACAGAAGGACAAGAGAAGAGGGCCCAAGTGATCATGCAGAGGTTAAGTACTCTTGCCTTAACCTGCCTGGATCAGGATAGCAGTCTTGGATGGTGGTCCTGAAGTGTGTGACCAGTGAGCCAAAGTTGGTGGGGGCTGCAGAGATGGCACCCTCCTAATAGCTCCAGCACCTGCAAAAACCCCAGTGAACTCTCTGGAAGCAGACTTCTACTGTGGCAAAGAGCTCAAAAGTCAAGTAACTGACTGGCAACATGAGCAAGCAAAGAAAGCTCAGCAATCCAACTTTATATTCCTTTTTTGGGGACAAAAAGGATCAAAGCATGGAACAGGAAGAAGACAACAGTCAGAATTACTGCACCAAAAGCTTCCAAGAAAAATATAAACTAGTTACAGGCTATGGAGGAGCTCAAGAAGGATTTTGAAAATCAAGTAAGAGAAGTGGAGGAAAAATGGGGAAGAAAAATGAGAATGATGCAAGAAAATCATGAAAAGAGAGTCAACAACCTGACTGAAGAAAATAGCACCTTAAAAGTTAGACTAACTCAATAGCACTTTAAAAATTAGACTAACTCAAATGGCAAAAGAGGCCCAAAAAGCCAATGAGGAGAAGAATGTCTTAAAAAGCTAAATTTGCCAGATGGGAAAAGAATTTCGAAAGCTCACTGAAGAGTATAATTCCTTCAGAATTAGACTGAAGTGAATGGAAGCAAATGACTTTATGAGAAATCAAGATACTATTAAACAGATCCAAACAAATGAAAAAATAGAAGGCAATGTGAAATATCTCATTACAAGAGAAGAGGGCCCAGGGTAGGACCCTGAGAGACACCTACAAGTGACAGGCCCTGATTTTAAGGGCTTAAGAAGAGACTCAAACTCAAGGAACTCAAACTCAAAGCAATTATTAAAAAACAAAACAAAACATCAAGACAATTGCCAACCCAAAATTCCTATTCAGAAATCCTCAATGTGTGTGTCTGGACTTTACTATGAGGACTGAGAGAGGTATTTTAGAACACGAAGGTAATATAATGGAGATAGAGTGTCAGACCTGGAGTCACAATCAAGTGAGAAAGCATTTTTTTTAAAGCACCAGCTATGTGCCCACTGTGCTAAAATTCCAGAGATACAGAGAGAGGCAAAAGACAGTTCCAATTCTTTGAGTCCTCCCTCAGCTGCAAGAAAGTCATTTAGTCTGTCTCAGTTTCTTCAACTGAAAAATGGGGGTAATAATAGCACCTGTCTCACAAGGTGAGAGCACAAATGTAAATGATTTGCAAACCTTAGCCATATAATGCCAGCAATAATTATGTAAGGATCCAATCCAAGTAAGATCATTGGTAGCTTTGAAGAGAATGGCTTCAGTGGGATGATAAAGATGGTGGCCAGATTGCAAGTGGTTAAGAAGAGAGCGAGTGCAGAGAGAGTGGAGGCACTGACTGTAGACGGCCTTTTTGAGGAGCTTGGCTACTGAGGGCAGAAGAGGTAGAAGATTATAGCAGGTATACAAGGATAAAGTCAGGGTTTTTTCAAGAGAGGAGAGACAGATGCATGTTTGCAGGCAATAGAAAATGAACAAATAGAGAGGGAGGGATTGAAAATAAATGAAAGAGCAAGTTTTTCCCTTTTGTTCTGATTCTTTTTTCACAATATGATGAATGTGGAAATATGTTTAGCATGATGGTATATGTATAACCTATATTGGATTGTTTGCTCTCTTGGGGAGGGGGGAGGGAAAGGAGGGAGGAAAAAAATTTGGAACTCAAAATTTTACAAAAATGAATGTTGAAAACTATCTTTACATATAATTGGAAAAAATACTATTAAGGAAGAAAATTAAAAGAAAAAATTAAAGAGTGGGCATGACATTGGGATCAATATGTTAGAGAAGACAGTATGGAACAGGATCTATTGAACAAGTAGAGGGGTTAGCCTTGGTAAAGAGTAAGGCCACTTCATCATGTGAGACAGGGAGGAGGAGAAGGTGGAAGATGACCTGAGTAAAAGGAGAGGAAGAAGAGGGGAGGAGAGGGGGTTCACTGTAAATTACCTCAAATTTTCTGTAAAGTATGAGGCAAGGTTCTCCTCCAAGATATTTGGGGGAAGGGGTATGTAAGCACAAGCAAGGTGGGATTTTTGTTGTTTTGTTGTTGCTAGAGTTCAGTTTCCCAGGCTCAGGCTGAATTGTAAACATCTGAAGGATTAATCTCCTTTGAACCCTGATAATTCATAGCTGCGCTGAGTCAAGTAGGTTTCTTGCCTTCTGGCTCTGAGACAATCAGGGACTGAGCCTTTGTTATATATTCTGGGTGGCTGGTATTTTGCTTTTTGTTCACTCATGAGAAGGATCTTTTGATTTCCTGGTCAAGACTCTGAGTGGTTGTTTGTTAAGAGTCCCCGACTGCTTAGATGTCTGTGCTCCCTCAATCTAGTGATGTATATAAAGTATATAGCAATAGTGCTTTGCTCAGACAGTTGGAGCCCTGTCTGTTGGTCTTTGTGCTCATTTCTCTGCTTGTATTACTCCAAGTTCAGGGTGCTGACCTTTCCCCTGAACTAGTGAATGTAATTAAAAGTAGGATTGTTAACTCCTTTTTCAACAGTCTTTCCTTTAAAAGCAAATCAAAGAATCTGTTCTAGCTGGCCATTCTCAGTATGCTACGGTGATTGCTAATACTGGGTGCCATGGAAAGTTTGAGGAGAGAAGGATGAAAAGGTTTGGAAGAGCTATTGTGGAGAGCGGGATAGTGAGACAATAAAGGAGGTATGGTTGGATTGATTAGCAGAGGTGAAGGTATGTAACATAAATTTGTAGTAGACCCAGCCAAAAGAGTTGCGTGATTTTCTCTACCTTCATTCAGTAGCTCATGCGTAGGACTGAAACCAACAAATGGTGGGAGTTATCCAGGGCTGATGCTTGGGTAAGCATGATCAAAAATATCTTAAGTGAGGCTATGGATTTGAGAGAAGAAGACATTACAGAGTTAAATTGTTTCACCAAGAAGTCAAGATGGGAAGGAGAGAGTGGCTAGTGCAGGGGACATGGCCTGGGACATAATTAAGGAATAGAGTGATTAGAGGTCATGGTGTGAGTGAAGAGTAGGGTTATGTAAGGAAAGGGAGAGAGGGAGGTTGAGGGGGGCAAAAAAGTCAATAGATTATAATTACATAAAGGTATTTCAGAATTCTTGAACATGGAGATGGTATATTTGTGGCAATGACAAGACCAAGGGTATGACCATCTTTTTGTGGAGCTAAGTTTGAGTGGAGAAGTAGTTCATGGGAGGTGAGTAGGTTGAGAAACTGGGTGGTTAGGATATTTGAGGGATAATCAATATGTGCATTGAAGTTCCCTAGTATGAGGGCAACTATTAAGGAGAGAAAAATTGTAAGTTAAATATTGAACTCATTGAAGGAGGAAGGGGAATGACAGAAGTCTGTAGACAACAACTACAAGGATTTTATTTAGGTGGTAGATATGAATAGTATGAACCTCAAAAGAAGAGAGGTTACTGAGTGATGGAAGAAGGGGTAGAACCTTATAGTGGGAATGGGAAGCCAGGAGTGTTCCAACTCACCTTCTCTGACCAGTAAGCCAAGGAGAAAGAATGAAGGTACATCCAATACTAGAAAGGGTGGCCAGGAAAGTTATGCCATCAAGGGAAAGCTAGTTTTCAGTATGAGTAAATAGATGGAAGAAGTGGGAGAGAAATAGGTTTGAGATGCAGTAAAATAAAGTTTGTTGTCTATGGAACAGGCATTCCAAAGGGCACAGTGGAAGGACTGGGTGGAGCTAGGATTAAACTTTGGGGTGGAAGGATTCAGAGGGATGGGGGGAATAGACACATAACACATTCCAGTTTAATTGTATTATTAACATTTTTTCTATCAATTAAGTATAAACAATTAAAAGAATAAATAAATTAAGTCCTAATTTGTAGCTTTTGTCAATCTCAGAGGTGTAAATACCCACACAGAAAATTAAACAGTGGGGGCAGAGCCAAGATGGTGGCCTAGAAGCAGCAAGGTTCTTCAGCTCCCACACAGCCACCTTGAATACCCATAAAACATAACCTAAACAAATTCTAAGGCTCTCAAACTCACAAAAATTCAGAAAACACATTGCTCGCTGAAAGCAGCTTGGCAGGAGGGGTTCATCCGGAAGGCTGGGAGCCGAGGCCAGCCAAGCCTGAAACTGAAAGCCCCAGGGCGGTCCGAAGGAGCTGAGTGGAGCTGAGCTGCACCCAGTCTACAAGAGAAAAGATCTACAACACCTCCAGCAACTCCACATCTAGCAAGCTGTGAAAAATAAGGATTAGAGAAAGGTAACTCGGCAGCAGGGGCTCATTGCAGCAGGCCAGGAGTCGAGACCAGCCCAGCCCAAAACCACAGCCAGGCCCCAGGGTGGACCGGGAGGAGCCAAGCAGAGATGCAGCATGAGTCTACCCCAGGGAGCAGATCTACAGCACCTGAAGGGTTCTTCATAGCAAGCCAGGACTAAAAACAGTCAGTGAAAGTGGAATTTTGAAGCTTAATTGAGGGGAGGAAAAGCAGTTTGGCCAATCTGCCACCAGGGCAAGGAATCAGTGGGGGAAGGGCAGGAACTGCTGTAACAGTGGCTGCCCCTACTGCGCTGCTTCAGAGCCCTTGGCCCGCGGATCCCGCAGAGGGGCTGAGTCAACTGATCAGGGCCAAGTGCTCTTCCATTAAGCAGCCTGGATCCTGATTGTGGTCTTGCATGGTGGTCCTGGGATGCGCTCTCAGCAAGCCAAAGCTGGTAGGGCTGCAACACCCCTCTAATAGCTCTGGCAGCTGGGAAAACCCCAGCAATTTGGAACAGAGCTTTCCCCCTAGAAGCAGAGTTTCACAGACCTTAAAAAAAACAACCAATTAATTGACTGGCCAACATGAGGAAAAGGAAGCAAAATAAGAACAGCAATAAAACTCTAGAATCCTTTTTTGTGGACAAAAAGTAGCAAAGCATGAATTGGAGGAAGACAACACAGTCAGAACTCCCACACCAAATGCTTCCAAGACACTTGAAGGTTGCCTAGAAGCTATCCATCAACTGAAAAAGGACTTTGAAAACCAAATAAGAGAAGTGGAGGAAAAATTGGGAAGAGAAATGAGAATGATGCCAGAAAGTCATGAAAAGCGAGTCAA
>JAQQSW010004192.1:0-14500 GCA_028646575.1 Pseudocheirus occidentalis
GTGCGCACCATAGCACTTTAGGAAAATCACTTTGGTGACTGAATGGAACATGGATTGAAGGAGGGAGAGACCTGAGGCAGGCTTACCTATTGACAGACTTTTTAAGTATTTCAGGTATGACGTGTAGTGGCAGTGTCAGCACAGATGGGGACATATACAAGAAATGTGAAGATTAAAAACAATAAAATTCGGCAATAAATTGGATATGTGGCGTGATAGAGCAGAATCATGGATGACACAGGTTGGGAACTTGGTTGATTAGGAGAATGACAGTAATAGTAAAGTTAGGAAGAATAGAGGGTTTGGGGGCAAATGAGTTCTGTTTTGCACATATTTAGTTTGAGAATGCTATTGGATATATACTTCAAAGTGTCCAGCTGAAGTTTGTAGATAACTTAGGACTGGAACTGGAGAGTCTTGGACTAGAAGATCTTGGAATCATCCACATGGAGGTGATTAGTTGAATTAGTGTGAGCTGATTAGATTACTAAGTTAGAGAGACTGAAAGGTTAGTCTTGAGAGGCAACCAGAGGGAGTGGGTATGATATTTCCAGCAAAGGAGACTAAGAGAGAGGTCAGACAGCTAAGAGAAGAATTAAGAGCAAGCACGCACAAAAATGGATAGAGGAGAATATCCAGAAAGGGAAAGTGATCAGCAGCGTCATATGGAATAGAAAGGTCAAGAGAACTTTGGAGAAAGCCGTTTCAGTAGAGTAAGTCATTATTTTATTTTGAAAATTTAATTTCAGTTTAAAAATAACTTTAAAATTTTGGCATGAAGTCAAAGTTTGTTTGAAAAAGTCTTTTTTTTTTTTTCCTGATCATAGTTATCGAATGAGTCAGAACAAACCATTTTGGGTAGTAAGGAAAGATGAAGGGTAAAAAATATTGTTATGATATGTTGTATGTAATGTTTTTTACTTTTTTCTTAAATGTTCATTTTAAAATTCTTGAGTTCCAGATTCTCTTCCTCTTTCTAGTCTCTCCTCCTATTGAGAAAACTTTCAGGCCAATGATTTCATTGGTGTAGGGAGCACCTTCCACCAGTGCTGATCTTTGGTCATTTATGTTCTTAGTATTTAGAGCAATGAGAAGTTAAAGGAGTTGCTTGAGCTCTCAAAACTAATCAGTGTCAAAGATTGTATGAACCCAGGACCTCCATCTTCAGGTCTTGTGTAGCATTCTATCCATTGCACGAAATTGCCTGTCAGTCAACAAGCTTTCTTGGCTTTCTGCTATGGGCCAGTTACTGAGAATATATAGACAAAAAAGTGAAACAGGCCCTGACTTCAAAGAACAGTTTACCTTGTATTGAAGGAAAATGTGTGTGTGTGTGTGTGTGTGTGTGTGTGTGTGTACAGATACAAAATATAAAAGATAATTTTTGTGGCTGGTACTATTAGCTGGGGGAATCAGGAAACGTCATATAGAGAAAGTGGCATTTGAACTGCGTTTTGCTGCTGCTGCACCATCTGGTGTAGTGGATAGAGCAGTGAACCCTGAGTAGAAAAGACCTGATTTGAAACATGGCACCAGATACTTATTAATTGTGTGACCCTGGGCACTTAACCTCTATTTACTTCAGTTTCCTTATGTGTAAAATGGGCATAATAACAGCACCTACCTGGCAGGGTTGTTGTGAGTATCAAATGAGATAATATTTGTGAAGCCTGGCACATAGTAGGCACTGTATGTATACGCTTGTTCTTTTCCCTTCTTTTCTTTCCTCTTTTGAAGGAAACGAAAAGTCGTAATATAAGAGGTGAGGAGGTAAGAGTAAGTAAGTAAAAGTAAGAGGTGAGTATTCTCGGTTAGGGGGAAGGTCACTGCCCAGCCCCAGAGAAGAAAGATGTGTGTAACAGCAAGGTCATTTTGACTTGACCAGCTCCAGAATTCGTGAAGGAAAGTGATGTATGATGAGATAGGAGTCACGTAGTGAGAGGTTTTAAATACCAAACAAAGGAGTTTATATATTATCCTTGACGTAATAAGGAGGATGGTATTGGAATTTTATTGATCAAGAGAGTGAGCAACAAGGTCAGAGCTTTGCTTTTTGACAAAATAACTTTAGCAGGCATGTGGCAGTGAGGCTCTCTCGATCCAGGGTTGTATATACAGTGTATAGCTGATTCAGGGAGACAAAGCCCTGTCTGTGGGTCTTTATTTCTCTGCTTGTATTTTCTCTGAAGTTCAGAATGCTGACTTTTCCCCTGAACTAGTGAATGTAATTTAAAAAGATTGTTGACCCCTTAAATGCCATCTTTCCTAGTAAATCAGATCTAAGAACCTGTGCTATCAGCAATCCTCTGTATGCCAGGGTGGATGCCACTACAGGAGGACGATTTGGAGCATTTCCTGATTTCAGGAAAATCAGTTAGGGAGTTACTCTACTGTATGCCCTTGAGGAGTACTGTTTGATTATTTTTGAAGTTTGTTCAATGATATCTGGTTTTCTTTCAAAAGTTATACTTTGTTCAGAAACTCTGGAGAGCAAAAGTTGGTCTTAAAAAAAAACAAACATGTTTCATTTACTTTATCAGTCTTAAAGACCTATGTGCAAATACTGAAACCCTTGAAGATGAGTAATAAATATTTACTTTGTGGATTTAATACTGTATGAAATTGAGTCATAGAAGAGTATAACGCTGGAAATAATGACATTCATTGTATTACTATATCAGTTACTCTGTGGGTAAGCATAAATATAAACAGAATTATCCTAATAGACCAGGCAAGTTCTGGAAAATCAGTGTATATTAGTACTGATTGATCGTCATTGAGCCTTTATTCAACAGACATTGAGTACTTGACTATGTGCCAGATGCTGCTGGATGCTGGAGAATACAAAACCAAACGGTTCTGGCCCGTGTGGAGCTTAAGGGGTTTTTCTTCCTTTTGAAGGAAGTAAGATTAACAGTGATAAACCAGTGCAGTTACATTTGTGATCAGAGTTGCTGTCTAGAATACATTTTTGTGCTTGTTAACAAGTCGAAAAGATTTTATTTCCTTTTGACTGAGAGAAAAAAAGAGTAATTTGCAAAAAGAGCTTCTGTCATCTAGTGGTATAGGATAGCTTAGTTGTACACCAGAGTGTTGGAATAACACTGTAGCTGAGTCTGTGTTAGACTATCTGAGGAGGTTTAGTAACTGAGGTGGTCACAAGTTCAGAGAGCACGTATGGATTCTTAAGTGTTACAATGAGGTGCTTTTGTCATAGTATCATCACTAAGTATAATGAATAAAAAAGGTAAAAATAAAATCAAATGTTCCTTACTGGGAGTAATTCTTAGTATGGGTTACCGTACTAATGCTTCAGTACATAAAACCAATGACTTTATGGCTATTGGTACTATCTCCAACAATAACAAACATTTAAATGCCTTTTGTGTGCAAATTTTCTACTAGATATTGGAGGAATATCTAGTAGATATTTGGATTGGAGGAATATCTAATAGGTGAATTAGATAATAACGCATTGGGAGCATATTAGTTACCAAAGTATTTTATGAGGATCCAGTGTAACAGTTATGTTAATGGGAGTGGATGAACAATGAGGTACAGAAGTGGCAGTCGAGGTGATTTTTAAAGGATAGACTGGAACTGAAAGGCAAAAAGAAGAGGGAGGATGTACTAGAAAAGAGGAACAGCAAAGCGCAGAATATGTTAGTGTTTGGGAGAGGAGGCTAAAGATTAGTCCAGTTTTAAGTAGCATTGAATATTGAGAAAATCATATTGATTCTCATTTTTTATCATTGCTGACATTTTGTATAGCTGCTGAAGTTCTATGTCCTTGAGCTAAATTTAGTTTGTTTTTTGTAAATCATGTCATTTCAAGGAAATCAGCTATTGTATCTCTGACCTGTGGGATACAAGTAGATAGAACCGTCCCTAAAATCTAAAAATAGAAATTCTAAAAATAGTAATTTAGTTTAGTATAAAAACTCTTGTAACCCTCTCTTCAAGGTCCTTGTTCCTACTTAGGAGGCCTTGGACCCAATTTGTTTTGCAACTCGATGCCTTGCCAATAATTTGCATAGCTTGGACTTTGTTTTCTTAGTATACCTTAATTCAGTTGCTACTGTGGGCAGCCACAAAACTGTCTAGAGGAGGCCCTGGTCCTTGGGTTAGAGTACTCTGGTTGACTCCTCAACAAAGGACTGCCCCTGAAGTCTGACTCCCTCTTGATCTCAACTCTGCCTAGGTAAGGCGAGCCAATATCCCTTAGATTTCCCTAAGGCAATAATAGGAATCACATGCGTTACAGAAGGACCTAGGCAAGCTAATCTTCCACTTTGTGGGGAAGATTCCCATTAAGGGTATAATGGGATCCAGTATTAGCATACTTATGGGTATCCCCCTGGAGAAATTTCTTGTAGTTTGGGATAAGGGGAAGTTTGATCATTGGGAATGATCAAAGGGGGCTCTATTAAATTATGTAAAAGCTGGTTCTAATAAGCTGATGGACACCCTTTAGGGAAATTCTTACTGGCCTAAGATCCGCTTTCTATCTACAATGGAATGACTAAGAATAAGAGCTCTGGAATTATGCAAAGATTGGCTAAGGTGTATGAGAGTTTCAATAGTTTGTAAATTTGGTCTGAAGTAGGGATTTTCAGTTACTGTAAATTAAAGGCTTTGAAAGTACTTTTAGAAAATTGTGTGCACTCATTTTAAAAAAATTAATAAATTTTCAGTGGAGGAGAAGGAAAACCTTTTCTAGCTAGCAATTTTATGTATCTGCCTTGTATTATCTGTGTTTTAGATTCTCCTGGGACCTAGTCTGCCGCAGAAAAGAGTGAAAACTTTTTTTTAATTAAAAAAAACCTACAGAAAGTCTCTCTCTCCCTCTCTCCGTACCTCCCCCTCCCCCTCTCTGCCTCTTTAATGAACAAGTGGGGAAAACACACAAGACATGCAGATAAAAGGAAGATAATCTTCCCAGTCTGCAGGAATTTAAGGCATTGTAAACTAGAGACCAAATCTGTAATTGAAATATAAGTTCTCTACTCTAAAATTTCCAAAATTGATTTTAATATTAGAATGTTTTAGTGAGTTTTAGGGTAACACTATAGAATTTATTTTAAGGAAAAACAAAAACAAAAATGGAAATTATATAGAAACCACAGTTAGACCTTTTATCACTTTTTCCCTGAAGAGTGTAATGCCAGGGAAGAAGGTGATTTAACTACTTCCCTGACCATGAAAGAGAGCAGCTTGTTTAAATTAGGGAACAACTAAAGAGTAATTGGAGTTGTCTTTGTGTTTTCTCCTTTAAATGATACAGTAAAATTTAATTGTTTAGGTAAACCAGAAGTAAAGTCTTTCTAAAACCCCAAAGGTAACAATATTGTAATTAATTGGTATAATGTAATTTAAAAAACAACCTGTGCTAAATTGTAAAGAAAAAATTCAGAGGCGTGAAGATAAGTTCTACAGATAGTCTGGGATATGATTGGGAAATAAAGACTAGAGGATTAAGAGAGTAAGAGAAAAGAGGTGTAGTGGTAACTACACAAGCATACCCAGGATGGCTACTAGCACAGGTTCTTAGATCTGCTTTACAAGGAAAGATAATTGTTTAAGGGGTCAGCAGTATTTTTAAATTGCATTCACTAGTTCAGGAGAAAAATCAGCACCCTGAACTTCAGAGAAAATACAAGCAACAGAGAGGGCTCTGGCTGCCTGAATCACCTATATACTTTATATACATCCCTGCATTGAGAGAGCCTTTATATCTGAGCAGTTGGGGAGCTCTGAGCATATGGCCAATCAGAATCTCGACCAGGGAATCACAAGATCCTGCTCATAAGCAAGCCTCCAAAGCAAAATACCAACCCAGAGTATATATACATTTCTTATATATAGTCATCACAGCCTTCTTGACCCAGTGGTTAATTAGATTAGCAAAAAGTGTGAAAGTTTTCCTACAAGCAAGTTTACCCTAAGTAAGCTTCCTTAATGGACTCTGAGAAGTGTGTGAGACACACACACACAAACACACAAACTCTGAGTTGGAATTTTGCTTTGGAACTTTTGCTGTGTGAGCTTTCAGCCAAATGGAGCTAAAGGAGTTTTCCCCCTGTTATGACTTAGTCTGTGCTCTTAAGGGGACAGTCTTAATTAACCATGTCCCTCATTTTTCCTTTCATAGCAAGTTTCTGTTATTGGGGCAGGTAGATAGTAGATGTTCTTGCAATACTAACTCAGGTAATTGATTATTATAAAAAAAAATCTGAATTAGTATAATAGTATGCAAGTATGAAAGATCTTTTTTTTTAAGCAGAATTTATAGTCAGTTCCATATGCTAAGCAACTAAATAAATGAATTTGGGGGCTTGCTAATAGTTATATATTTGTGTGTGTGGGGGGGGGTTGATTTCCAGATGTTTCTTTCTATGTATGTGTATGTGATTGGCTTCTAGATATTCCTTTTTTTAAAAAAAATTATTTGTTTTTAGTTCTCAACATTCATTTCTTTTTTTTTTTTTTTTTTTTTGGAGGGCAGTTGGGGTTAAGTGACTTGCCCAAGGTCACACGGCTAGTTTTTTTGTATTAAGTGTCTGAGGCTGGATTTGAACTCAGGTACTCCTGACTCCAGGGCCGGTGCTCTATTCACTGCGCCACCTAGCCGCCCCTCAACATTCATTTCTACAAGATTTTGAGTTAGTTTTTTCTCCTTGTCTTTCCGCTACCCTCCACCCCAAAATAGCAAGCCCAATGTATTTGAATACCCCTTCCCCCATTCTGTTCTCCCCAATAACCTCCCCTATCACCCCCCTAACCTTCTAGCATGGCAAGACGGACATCCATACCCCAGTGCTTGTACATCTTATTTCCTGGTTGCATGTAAAAAACAAAATTTTTTTAAATAAACATTTGTTTTTAAAACTTTGAGTTCCAAATTTTTTTCCTTCCACCCTCCTCACCCACCCCCACTGAGAAGACAAGCAATTCAGTATAGGGTGCACATGTGCAGTTAGCCAAATCATTTCCATAGTTGTCATATTGTGAAAGACCAACTATATATATATATATATATATTTTTTTTTTTTAATTTTTAAGTCTTTTTATTTTTATTTTTTTGCTTTCTGGAGGGGGAAAGCAAGGCAATTGGTGTTAAGTGACTTGCCCAAGGTCACACGTCTAGTAAGTGTTAAGTGTCTGAGGTCGGATTTGAACTCCAGTCCTCCTGACTCCAGGACTGCTGCTCTATTCACTGCGTCACCTAGCCGCCCAGACCAACTGTATTTCCCTCGGTCCTATTCTGCTCCCCACTTATTCCATTTCTCCTTTGACTCTATCCCTTTTTCCTTTTTTTTTCTTTTCTTTTTTTTCTTTCTTTTCTTTTCTTTTTTCTTTTCTTGGAGAGGCAGTTGGGGTTAAGTGACTTGCCCAAGGTCACACAGCTAGTAACTATTAAGTGTCTGAGGTCAGATTTGAACTGAGGTCCTCCTGACTTCAGGGCTGGTACTCTATTCACTGTGCCACCTAGCTGCCCCGACCCTATCCCTTTTAAAAAATGGTTGCTTCTAACTACCTTCCCCTGCAATCTGCCCTCCCTTCTATCATCTCTCCTCCTATCCCCTACTCCCCTATTTTCCTGTAGGGTAAAATACCCAATTGGATTTGTGTGTTATTCCGTCCTTAAGCCAAACTGAATGAGAATAAGGTTGTTCCATTCCCTTTTACCTTCCTGTTATTCCCCTCCATTGTAACAGTTTTCTCTTGTCTCTTTAATATGAGATAATTTACCCTAATCTATCTTTTCCTTTCTCCTTCTCCCAATAAATTTCTTTCTCACCTCTCTTTCTCTTGAGTGAGTTTTTGAAATTCCTTTTTCATCTGGCAGATTTGGATTTTTAAGGCATTCTTCTCTTCACTGGCTTTTTTAGCCTCTTTTGCCATTTGAGTGAGTCTGTTTTTTAAATTACCTTTTATTTTTAGTTTACATCATTCATTTCCACAAGATTTTGAGTTACAGATTTTCTCCCCGTCTTCCCCATACCGACCACCCCAAAACAGCAATCCCACTGTATATTCCCTCCCCCAATCTGCTCTCTCCTATATCCTCCCCCATTACCCCTCTGATTTTCCAGTAGGGCAAGATGGATCTCCCTACCCCAGTGCCTGTATATCTTATTTCCCAGTTGCATTTTAAGTTAGTCTATTTTTTGTAATGTTTTTTTGGGGGGGGGGACGTGAGAAGTTAGGGCAGTTGGGGTTAAGTCACTTGCCCAAGGTAAGTGTTTGAGACCAGATTTGAACTCAGGTCCTCCTGACTCCAGGGCTGGTGCTCTATTCATTGTTCCACCTAGCCACCCTTAATCTATTTTTTGAGGTGTTATTTTCTTCAGTGTATTTTTGGGTCTCCTTTAGGCCCTCCTGGATTCTTCCTTCAGCCTGTTGAGGGCATTGTTCATATCAAGTACAGGGTTTGGGTGAAAATAGAACCAGGAAATAGCATATTAAAACTGAAATTCTCTGAAGTTTCAGGTGAATTTTAGGTTCCTTATTTGATATTCTTCTTATAGTTCTGTACTAATAGGATTAGAATAATAAGACTGGAGCTGGTTTTTATACATGTGCCAGTTATTGGAAAAGCAAGTTTAGGAGGTTGTACTAAATTGTCTTGAGTCTTATTACTGGCAGATTTTAACACAATTACCTAGAAATCTCTAGAAGTGACTTGGAACCAGAGGAGAAGAGCTGCCTTCAAAGATGCCCTGAAACAAGGCCTATTCCAGAATGTCCAAGAGAAGATATTTCTGGGGACCAGATGACTACATCTGGGACTCAAGGTGAAATATGCTGATTAAATGGAAGTTGGGAATGGGTTATCAGCTTACAAGGAGACTTGATGTCACTTATTATTGGTGGTCGTTACTGTATTGTCTTGGCTTTGATAGTATTTATGTTTGCTGAATTTTCTTGGTTACTTTGATGACATGTAAATCTTCCCTCTCAAATTAGTCTATGATGAGCCCTCTAAGTAATTTGATCTATAGACTTAGTTTACATATGGAGGCAAATGTACATAAGATTCAACAGATTAGAGCAGAAACACAAGTACCTTCTCAACCCCTGATGGAATCCTCCTTCTTGGTTCACTCGGTTTCAAGGAAATGGCCTGTTAGCTACCTTTGATAGATGGGCCCTTCTGTTTAGACTCTGTATTATTAAAGCTTATTTCAGGCTAACACCCCAGAGAGGCTCATCTTAGTGTATTCTACTGATTATAATCCTGTTAAAAGCCTTATAGAACTAACTAGCTTATAAAGAGTCCTCCACTTCTCTGAAACCTTCTCTATTGTGGCTTCTAACCTTATTTAACTGAAACTAATTTTTTTCCCTCCCATTTGTCTGGTTTCTTGATCACCAGATTTGATGGCCTAGTCTTCATCCTCACCCTTGACCTTTCTGTTTCATTTCATATAGTTGGTCACATTTTTCTCCTGGGTACTCTCCTTTGTAGGTTTTTGCTACTCTGCTCTCTCCTGAATCTCTTCCTATCTATCCATTTGTTCTTTCTTAGTCTCCTTTGCTGGATTTTCATCCATTTCATGTCCACTGATTGTGGGATCCCCAAAGGGGCTCTCATATAGGCCCTTATCCCTTTTCTCTCTATACTCTGTTATTTGGCAGTCTTATCGATTCTCATGGACTCTATGAAGATGATTTCCAGATGTGTGTGTGTGTGTGTCTCTCTCTCTCTCTCTCTCTCTCTCTCTCTCTCTCTCTATATATATATATATATATATATATATATATATATATATATATATATCTAGCCTCATTTCTGAGATATAGTCACAACTCATCAATTGCCTTTTATACATTTTGGACTGGATGTCCTATAAGCATCTCAAACTCAACATGTACACAACAAAACTTATCCTACTTCCCCCATGACCCCCTCCGAGTCACCCCAGAGCACCAAAATAACAAAACTTCTCTTCTCAGCTTCCTAGGGCACCATCATCCACTCAGTTTCCTAGAAAGGCTCACAACCTGGTGTCATGCTTGATTCATTGCACTCCATATAGCCAGTCCTTTGCCAAACCTTTCCATTCTTTATGGCATCTCTCATAGACTTTTGAACAGTTCTAGTTACTGCTAGCCTGGACTATTGCAGTAGACTTCTAAGTATTCATCCTGCTCTTAGTTTCTCCCTGTTCTACTTCATCCTTCACTCGGATGGCCAAGATGATTCTTTTGAAGTGTAGGTTCACCTGTGATACTTCCCCAACCACCTACTTAATAAATTCCTTGACTGCTTGTTACCTCCAAGGTGAAATATAAATTCTGTTGTTGAATGCTTACAACTTTTTACAATCTGGTGGCTTCCTTAACTTTACTTTTCTTATCTCTTACTCTTTACTCCTCTCCACAAACTTCTGATCCTACTGTACTGATATGCTTGCTGTTCCTTGTACATAGCAGCCCATCTCCCATTTCCATGTCTTTGTACAAATTGTCTCCTAAGCATGGAATGCTCTTCTATCTTCGCCTCTGCTTCGCTCTTCTATCTTTGCCTCTGCCTCTTAGTTTCCCTGATTTCTTTTAAGACTTAGCATGAATCCCACTTTGTATAGGAAAGTTATCAGTGAAAGGAGAAGAAAAGAAATGGAATAGTGGATGAAAAAGATAAAAGGAACTAAGGAAGGCTTTTTTTAAAATTAAAGAAATTTGACTGTAAACAAATGGGAGAAGCCAGTGCCAAAGGGATAGATAGAAGAGGAATGGGAAGGAGGGCATGACTGCAACAAGATCCTAAAGGAATCAGGAGGAAATGGAATCTAGGGTGCAAGTGAGATGAGTAACTCTGAGTTAGGAACAGGGATAACTTTATTTTCTATGACCAGTAAGAAAGAGGAAAAGTCTTTGCCTTTTACTTGCTCAATAAATTATAAATGCTTGATTCCAGGCCATCTACAACCTGCCTTTCCAACCTTATAGCCATTTTCATCTGATATTTTTTCTTCCATCTAAACGGAACTATTTTTACCCTGTTTCTGTTTCGCCTTCTCTTGTCATGCTATAAATCTAGCATTCCCTCTTACCTTGACATCCGTCTCCCTGTTCAACTTACTATAAAATAATATACTGAATTTTACTTGATATCAGTTATTGGATATAATTTTTCAGAAAAAGGTTTTACTGGTGCGTTTTAAAACTATCCCAGTCATTTCCAGATATCTTTCCTCATCAAACCTTCCCTTGTAACAAAACAGCAAAAAAAGATGAGGCAAAACTGATCGGCAGAAATACTTGTTAGTGTATACTTCATATTATCTATCCTTTGCAATTTCTCTGAATTTAAGTATTTTCTATTGTTTCCATTTACATTATTGGAGAGTGACTGATATTTTTAGTGTACTTTAATTCTACCTAACAAACACCTAAACAAACCTTGCAGAGTTCGTTCTCTGAAAAAGTTTATTGATGACTAATAAAAAGGAGGTATGTATCTTTAACTTGGATGGTATGAAACCAATGCTGACTCTTGCATTTGACCAGAGTTTTGTAGCCTTTCCATGTTGTTTTTATTTTCATTGTTTTTTTAAGGATCGTAGAAGTAGAGCCAGAAGGGACCTTAGAGTCCATCTAGTTCAGTTTCCTCATTTAACAGTTGAGGAAATTCAGGCATAAGGAGGTTAAGTTATTTGATCAAGATAACATCAGAGGTGGGATTCAACCTCAAGTCATTTGACTCCAGAGCCACTGTACCACACTAACTCTTAACAGTCATCATTCTTTAAGGTTCAGTAATATTCCTTTACATTCATGTACCATAATTTGTTCAGGCATTTTCTTTTTATCTTTATAGTATTTCAAATCATGAACATTTTTGTACATATGGATCTTGCTTTTAACAACCTCCTTTGGACATAATGGAATCTATAAATCAAAAGGTGTAATTAGTAACTTTTCTATCATAGGTCCAAATTATTTTCCAGAAAGGTCGGACCAGTTCACATCTCCGCCAACAGTGAATTAGCATATGTACTACAGTATAAAATCTTGTGTCAGCTAAAGCTGAAAGGCTACCGCAAAAAGTTCTTTTTCTCTACAAATGTGCAATAAATAGTATTAGAAATAGTGGCTGATAATTTGAGATCCCATAATGTATGCAGGAATCCAAAATCTAAAGTCAAGATCAAATTATGTGAGTGTTTGTCTTATATACTAGCTCTTTCATTACAGCATTAGTAAAGTAACCTTTAGATCATGTTTCAGTCACAGTATTCTGGTATCACTGACCTGATTAAAAGTGTAATAACCAGTATGGATTCTTAAATACTACAATACTTGCCACAGTGATGGGAACAGATGTGTTTTAACTTCAGTCACAAACTAATCAAGGATCATATGAGAAGTTTTCAAATAATGGCCAGCAGAAGAAAAGTAAAGCAGCACTGTAAGCTTCCTGAGAGCAGAAACTGGCTGGTTTTTGTTTTATTTTCTTTGATTCTTTGATTCTATTTCTTTGATTTCTTTGACTTACGACAGTACCTGGCACGTAGGCTCTTATTAAATGTATCTGGTTAATTATGACATTGGTGATGACAGTGGCAATGATGATGACTCTTTGCTACTTATTGACTTGATTTCAGCAACAGAAAAGACCTGCTGATTTTCTAGAGGTTGTGTATGGGATATTACAGAGAGAGATCCCATGAAAAAATTTTCAAACCTTTCAATCATTACCTACTTCCAGTGACTGATATAGAGACAAATAGCATTGCTGGTGATCACAGCAACATGGTAGGGGGTATCTAATCAAACTCCTTCATTTTATAGAAGAAGAGCTGGAGGTTCTGGGAGGTTGAATGATTTGCTCAAGGTCACACAGGAAGTCAGAGGGTAAAATTTGAACCCAGGACCTCCAATTTCAGAGTCATTGCTTTTTCTATGACATCTTAATTAGAAAGGTAGTGTGATTCAATAGAAAGCATGGTGATTTTGGAATTGGACAACCCAGGTTCAAGTCTATGCTCTGTGATGTTAAGTAAATCCATTAACCTCTCTGGGCAGTAGTTTCCTTACTTGTAAAGGGAACATATTAGACCAGTTGATATTAACGTCTCTTAAAGCTCTAGATCTGTGATAATTATGAAGGTAATAAGGTAATAAGTCAATTATCTTGAGACTACAGATGATGTTTTCATCATTTTAGTCTGTTGAAGGTAGCGGATATAGAAGAGAGGGAGATACGAGCAGTGAACAACTGGCTAAGAAGATGGTGTCTGGGAACAAGACTTGGATTTCTTGACCTCTTTAGCAATTAGGGGATGTTGGAGAGGATGTGGAATATCTCTAACAAGAACCATTGAGAACTATACATTGGGAGACGTGTGAATCTAATGAAGAGGGCTTTAACTCAAAAGGGAGGGAGAAAACTACCCACTAGATCTGATAAGCTCCATACTGTGGAAAAAATGGAGTTGCAGCCTAGGAAGATGGAGAGCACAAGAGGACTGGGACATTCACAGGAGACGGCTGAAAAGGGAGTCATTCATGAAATCCAGGACTTCATTTCCTTATGGTTAAAGCATGGGTCATAAACAGAAGAAATCGGTGATTCTGTTGCAAGGAACCAACAGGAATAGCACTGAGACTTAGTGGGATTTGGAATCAGGGAATTTGGGTTCAACTCTCAGTCTGTTACTGCCTGTAACCTTAGGCAGGACACTTCTCTTTGCCTCACGTTCCTCATGTGTAAAATGATGGGTTGGACTAGATAGGGACCTACCAACTCTCTTCCAAGTCGAAATCTGTCGTCTATACCTCCCTCTCATATTTGTGAAGTTGATTTATTCCAATTAAATTCCATCTTAATCAGTTTTGCCATATGTTCTACCTGTCAACATCCTTTGAGTCCTGCATTTTGTCATCAAATATGTCAACTTTTTCTTCTAGTTCACATCATTCACAGGTTATAAAATTATACCATTTATTCTTTTATTCATGTTCTTGATGAAAAATGTTAAACATCACAGGGCCAAGCACAGATTCTTGACACGTTTCACTGGGTACTTTCCAAGATGGTATCAAACTCTTTTGAGTTCAGAGTTCTTTAAGGCTGGCTTTTCAGCCACATCCAAATTTATCTAATTATGCTATTGTCTGGCCAGCATCTTTATATCTTTTTCTTGTGAATATCACAGGAGGCTTTATCAGATTATTATGAAGCTATAGAATAGACCTCCTCTTCTCTGAGTCACCCTGTTAGTGCCTTTCCTTCTGAGGTTACTTTGTGTCTTTTTAAGTATGTTTATATGTATGTATATGTACGTTTCTTCTTTATTATTAGCATGTCAGCTTCTTGAGGGCAGGGGCACTTTTAACTTTTTCTATGTATCTCCAGCACTTAGGGTAGTTCATGGCACAGAATAAGCACTTAATAAATTTACTTGATTGAAAAAAGTGGCTCGGGTGTGGGGAGGGGTGTGGGAAGTACACATCTCAGTAAAGGGACAGGGACAGGGTAGAGAACAAA
>JAQQSW010004193.1:0-14500 GCA_028646575.1 Pseudocheirus occidentalis
CCACCTGGAGCTGCTGAGAACTGAGGAGGCATGGCTGTGGTGCCGGTATTTTGTCTGTCTGTTTTGATGTTGTTTTACCACATTCACCTAATGGTAGACTGTGCTGCTGTTGTAGAGGTCCTGGAACCTGGCTGTTGGTGCAGAAGCCCTGAAGAAGGGCTTTCTTGTTGTATGTTCACAGAAATCCTGGAAGGGGGCCTTGATGATACTTTCAGGGGTTCTGGGACTGTTCTACAGGCAGAATGTGACTTGATGAGAACACTGGCTTTGCTGAGCCTTGTCTCCCCTGGAACTGAGATTGCTGAGGGCTTGCCTCAAGTGAAGATGAAAGAAGGGCCCTTCCTTGGCCTTTCCATGCTGAGATGTTATCTTGACCTTATTATGGTTTAAGGGTGGATGGCCTTTTGTGCTCTCCTGCTCCCTTTTGAAAAAGTACGTAATGTTAATGGATGGTATTGTAATTACTTTGAGTCCAGGGGTGGGAAACCTTCGGCCTTTTTGTGATGATTGGAAACTGATCTCCCTTCTCTCCATTTGAGAAGAGACTTTGACTGACTAAAAGCATGTACTGTCTAGGGGTGGAGTAGTACCTGGACTGAATGAAGAACTTACTAGTGAAAGGTTTGAGTTATACTGTATTTTGATTTTCCCTGTTCTGTGAATGTTGGCTGAATAAATGGGGTTTGCTATGCTGGTAATCCGAACCTTGGAAGTTGCCTTTGCTTGGCATTACATATGGTCAAATTTCTTTAAAGACTGTGCCTTAGACCCCAATTCACTCTAGCTCTCATTGATTGGCCAACAATAGGTCCCAGCCCAAGCCCCACTTTGTGGTCTTTGTTTGGTCCCCATTGGCCCAAAGTGAATGTAAATAGTAACTGTTTCTGTTTTGGCCAGAAACCCTATCTCCTCCCAGATTGATTTTTTTTTTAAGTAGGTAAAAGGGGCCATTCCTTAGGTCATTTTTACCTAACCTCAATCACTGAATGGGCCTTGCCTCAGTCAAAGTAAGTACTCAGAAAGAACTTAGCTTAAAAAGGCCAAGTTCTCCCATTGCATCCAGTCATCCTGATCTGTATCTCACCAACAGAGCCAGATGACTCCAGAGGAGAGAGTGAGGCTGGTGACTTCACACAGCCCTGCCTCACTTAAATCCAATTCACTTGTAAGTCATGGCATTACCTCCCTGATGTCATGGTCCTCTTCCAGAAGGAAGGACAAACAATAGTAATGATGGTAGGCCCATAGTCTATCAGTAAAAGTTATGTAGGCCTGGACCAAATCTAGGTAAGGAAAGGAAGGAGAGACTGCAAACAGACTCCTAATTCTAAGGTCATAAGGTCCTAGAATCTCTGGGTTGAAATGGGCTTTAGAGGTCACGTGGTCTAATTAATTTGTCTACAGGAAAGTACCCTCTACAACATAACAAATGGTCGTCCAATCTCTCTATTAAAAGACCTCCAGTGACGGGGAAGCCACTGGCATCATGAGTGCCGAGGATGATGACAGCCCCTGGCAGATGTACAGCAGGCATATCCCCCTCACCACATAGGAACCACACAAGTAATTGTGATTATATGGAAAAGACCCTAACCTTCATTCCACTCCTTCTATTGACTAGCTCTGTAACTCTGGGCAAATCCATTCTTTTCTCTGGGCATCAGTTTCCCCATCTATAAGATGAAAGGGTCAGACCAGATGATCTCTACAGGGTCTCCCAGAACACGCATTATGGATGTCAGGATATGATTTGTACCTAGGGGAGCTGGATACCAATCAATTTTACTGTATGACCTTGGGTGAGTAGCTTAATCATACTGGGCCACAGATTGCTCATATTAAAAAATTCTCATCTATAAATAGTTAATCTTTAAGGGTTCTTCCAGTTCTGAATTCTATGAAAAATGACAGAGAGAGAGAAAGGGGGGGAGAGAGAGAGAGGGAGGGAGGGAAGGAGAGAGAGAGAGAGCACGCATTTAGTAAGGGCTTACTGAGTGTCATGATATGGGCTAAGTGCTAGGGTTATCAGTATAAGTAAATAAGACAGTCCTTGCCTTCATGAAATTTATATTTCAATGAGATAAAATAACATATGGGAGGGGACAATTATGAACAGGCAGGCATGGCTTGGAGCTGATGCTTAGGAAATAAAGAAGAGGCTCTGGTTCCCAATAAGATGAGACAAAAGCTCACCTATAAGACCCCAGGGATGAAGTCCAAGATTTCTGTGGGGAGATGGTGAGGAGGAAGACCAAGACAGACCAGAGTGGGAATTATTTCTATATGTACATTGTAGGTCTTCCAATCATAGAACCACAGATTTAGAGCAGGAAAGGACCACAGGGGTCTCTAAGCCAAAACCCCTAGGACCCACAGAGGTAACAGAGCTTTCCCAAAATACTACAAGAGAAGTAACAGAGCTTGGATTTGAACTCAGATCCTCTGATTTCAAAGGCTATATACCTTTTGGACATCACAATGCTGCCTCCCAATAAGGGATATTTTTGAAAAAATAAAACTTCCTTTCAGTTATCGAAGATCCCTCATGCCATGTGCTAGGTAGGCATCATGGAAGACAGCAAGATGTGTAAGACATGAGATGTTCTCTCCTCTGAGACTCTCTCTGCAAAGCACCAGGGTGGATCTGGCAGGAACGCAAAGATGATCCAGGCTGAGCCCAATGAGGAGGGCCTGACCTGAAAGAATAAACAATCTGCTTGATAAAACAAGACATACATTAACAAAATAACAATTCAATATGATGAATATCAATAGGGAGTAAACCTAATGGACAGTTCAAAGGAAAAAGTTCCTCCCTTGGAGAGGAGCATAATAATTGCTTGGGTGAAGTAGACATGTGGTGCTCCTTGGACTCCTCGGACCATGGCTTTTCTGTTACTGATCTATTTTCCCAATTATGGCACATTTCAGGTGATGATTTGGGAAGGTCACATCTTGGTCTAGACCTGAGAGTCAAAGCAAGTCAACAAGCATTTAGTACCTACCACGAATCAGGCAGTGCAGTTTAGTGTAATGGATGGGGTCCTGGCCTTCATGTTGGGGAGATCTAGGATCGAATTCCTCCTCAGACACCAGTGAGCTGTGTGACCCAAACAAAACATTTTCCCTTTCTGGGCCTTTTCACCTCATATATAAAGTAAGTAAGGGGGTTGAACTTAGTAACTTTTAAGAACCTTTCCAACTATTAATTCCATGAACCTATGACCAAAAGAATGAAGGGAGAAAAGGTTATCATTGATTTGTCCTCAACTTCCCTTTTACATCCCATGGCCCAGTTCTCAGTGCTCTGATTTCACTCCACTGTCCCCCTTCTTCTCAGAGAGCACCCATGTACCTGGCCTTGCCCTCCCTGGGCTACATCTTATACTCATATTTCTTTCTTTTCCATCAAAACTTGCCAGGATTTTGTCCTTTTATCTCAGGGTTAGTCCTCTTCTAGAGAATATATATCAGATTGGATAAGCTGATATATGCTGGTTTGTCCTGGTGTGGCTGGCTTGTAGGAGGGATACTCTGGGTCACATAGAACCTTACTGGCCTTCAGACCACAAGTTGTCTCCAGTCATGTGGTTCCAAAAGGCAGGCAGCCTGCCTCTATTTTCTCTGGCCCCAAGAGCTACAGTTGGAGGCAAGAACATTGGCATCCTTGTCTTATAGGTTAGGAAACAGACTCAGAGAAGTTAAATAATTTGGCTACTGTCTCACTGAGTGTTTGCAGGAAGCAAATTGAAACAGATAAAGGACTGGAAGGAGTTACAGTGTGAACTATTGGTAAGTTGGCACTGATGCTTACGTATGGAAATTTATTCTATTTTTAAAGGCAATTAAGGGCAAAATTAAATGATTTTTTAAAACCACAATCAGACAGTAATTAACCCAGCAACACCTAAAATGTCCAGTGAATCTAAACATATTTCAGATCATGTCAGTCTTCAGAAAAAGCTTATGATCAGGGTTCTGGTCTATTCTTTTTCCTTCTAAATGTAAAGACAGAAAATATGATCAGTTACTGCTTCTCTCTTTATGTCTTACAAAACTTGACTAAACAGTCTCTATCCTACAAGCCAGTTTCCCAGGGCATCCCATGTGCCACCTCACCCATGCCCTTGGGTCATATGTTTGGAAGGCAGTGCCTAAGCTGCAATATTACCATTCATCTTTCACACGTCCTGCCCCTTCTCCCCCAGAGCTACAGATGACAGATATCACCCATCTGCTTCCAGAAGGTGGCAGAATTGGAGACGAGGAGTGAAGGAAAATTATATTAAAGGGGTCATTCTCCCAGCTAAATCACAAGGGCCTTCTTAGCCTGGGAAAGAGCTTTATTGGTGGCCCTCATGTGGAGGATGAGAGCAGGAAGAATGATGGAAAGAACAGCATCCAATTGCTATGGCAACTGGAATTTTGCAAAGAAATCCCCCTGGCATAGGCTTGTTTCTCAGACAAACTAGCCTGCTTATTTCCATTATCCCTGTCCCTCTCCTTCTGCTTCTTCCTCCACCTGCCATTTCTCCTGTGTGTGTATTCCCTCCCACGAGACTATGGGGAGGAGTTCTCCTTTGAGGCAATTTTCCCTTCACCCCACAGTCAAAATCCAACTTTGTGTTACGGAGGTCCTTTGCCTGCAACAGGAAATGTCCCTGTTATGCATTAGGAGGCTTTGATCCTGCTAAGAACCATAAAGAACCCGTGGCAGGTGAGGTTACCCAGTAACTGCCAAAGAATCCTGGCACGGATCAGGCCGTTGGTTTTCTTTCTACCAGTGACTTGCTGAATCACCAAACCTCTCAGTGCTTCCCCCTCTACACAGGATTAATGTTTCACTGGATTACAGGAAATGTGTAAGCGTTGGATGATTCACATTTGTGTTCAACTGCCTCAATCTGGCACCAATCTACCTTCTCATTTCAATCTCTGACTCTCCAATACCTACTCTTGGTTCTGGCCAGATTGCATTAATAATCATTTTTAAATATACCCTTTAATGTCCCACTCTGTGCTTTGTTTTTGTCATTTACTCAGCCTAGAAGATCCTTCCCACCATAACCCTGTGTCAAAATCCTCACCATGCCTCAAGACCTGATTTAAATACACTTTCTTTCAGGAAGCCCTGCTTGATTTCTTCCCCTTCCCCACCTCCCCTCATCTGGAAGTGAATTGCCCTTCTCTGAAATGCAAGAGTTTGCAAAAGCGTGGAGCATGTGATGTTATTGTCATTTATGTACTTATTTCCTCTACTAATCTTTAAAAAACTATCTGTGTTTGCCCCTTTCTTCTTAACTTTCTACAGGCTGGTTTCAGACCTCATCATACAGCTGAAACTGCCCTCTCCAAAGTTATGGTCCCTTCAACTCTAATGGCCTCTAATCAAGCCTCCCTTGGTCCTCCCTGACCTCCACTGCCCTCTCTTGGCAGTCTGACCACTCCTCGGTTTCCTTATTCATAGTATGTGTCACACCTACTAATTTGTGGGCAAAGCTCTGTTCAGGGCCTCTTTTCTCTTTTCTCTCCATACTCTCTTGGTGACCTCGTCTGCTCTGATGGGTTTGATGACTGTCTGTGCAGATTACTACCAGACCTGTGTATCTAATCCTAGTCTCTCCTGAGTGCCAGACCCACATTACAAACTGCCTGTTGGGCACAACAAACTGCATGTCCCCTAGGTATCTATCCCAAACTCAACATGCCCAAAACAAACTCTTTGTCAAACTCCTGCTCCTTCCCAGCTTCCCGGTTACTGTTGAGGTACCACCATCTTTCCAAGAATTAATGGTTTGAATCCTTGGAGTCCACCTTAGCTCTTCACTTTCTCATCCTCCATCTCTATTAAGTGTCCAAGCCATGTTGACTCTACAGCATCTCAGCATCTACAGCGTCTACCTCCTCTGCTCTAGGTGTGCAACCATCACCATAGTTGAGACCCTCATCACCTCTTGCTTGAGCTATTACAATGCCCTTCTAATTGATCTCCCCATATCCAGCCTCTCACCTCTCCAATACAACTCCATACAGTCACCAAAGGGATTTTCCAAAAGCATAGACCTGATCATGTTACCGTCTTACTCAGTGACTCTAGTGGCTCCCGCTATCTCTCACGTAAAATAGAGAGTCCTTGATAGCCTGGCTTCATCCTGCCTTTCCAGCCTTATTATAACATTATTCTCCTTCCCACACTCTCTGTTTCTGCCAAACTCGCCTTTTTGATGTTCCTCAGATAATGACACTTCATCCTTCATCCCCATGCCTTTGCCCTGGTGCCTAATGGAATACCACCTTCCACATGGAGCTTTTTCTGACTTCTGCAGCCATTGGTGCCTTCTGTCCCCAAACTACCTTGTGTTCCTTTTGGAAATATTTTGTATATGAGTGTGTGTATGTATATATGTACATATATGTGTGTATACACACATGCATACACACTTCTTGTCTCCCCATTAGAATGTATGTCCTTTGAAGACAGAAACTGTCTTGTACTCCAGCTCTTAGCCAGGTACCAGACATATAACAGGCCCTTGATAAATTCTAGGTAATTGATACTAGATTGTAAGTTCTTTGAGGGCAGAGGTTTTATTTATCTTTTATAATCCTACAGTCCTTAACAGCCCTGGCACATAGTAGGCCCTAGATAAGCATTTTTGAAATGAATGAATATGAATGAATTTGTAAGAGAGACTTTAATTTAGGGACCACAAGAACTTAGTATAATTCAAGGAGGTAACAAGGTGACCCAGTGGGTAGAAGGTAACAGTGAGGAAGATCTGAGTTCAAATCTTACCTCAGATAGGAACTAGTGGTGTGACCTTGGCCAAGGCACTTGCTTTCTTTCAGCCTTGTTTTCTTTATTTGTAAAATAAAATTATGATAGCACCTACTTCTCAGTATTCTTATGAGGGTTGGATGAGATAACACATGTAAAATGCTCTGTAAACCTTAAAGTGATATATGAATGATAGCTATCATTAATGTTATTATGATTATTTTTATAGAAACCCAGAACCTATCAGGTCATCCTGCATAATGGTCATTATTATATTCATGATTTTTACCCCTCTGGGTGACCATACATAAAAAAGGGGGAGAGGACCAGAGAGGTCATCTAGCCTAATCCCTTTCATTTTACATATGAGGAAACAGGCCCAGAGAAAGGGAATGATCTGCCCAAAATCTCATGACTAGCAGGTGACATAGCTAGAGTTTGAACCGTGTGCTCCAGCTTTCTATCTAATACACTGTCCCCTGAACCATGGTGCCTCCTTGGTTTGTCTGGGATGAGAGACACCTTCACCAATGCACTCTCACAGAATTGATAATGAAAGATAGAAGAGCCTCAGATGGAGCCATTATTAACCCCCCAGCCTGAGCACTACAGCTATAATGAGCTAGACCCAACTCTGGTTTTTCCAAGGGCAGGACATCAAGCTACTGTGTGGCAAAGAAGCTGCTTTGCAGGCTCATCAGGATGCACCTTTTGAGGAGGTGGAGCAACACATCTGGAAGGTATCATATAGTGGTACTCCTGGTGGGTCACCTTCCTTGGCACCAGAGGTTAGATGTTATGTTTAAGGATGTGACTGGTACCATCACAGAGAGAGGCTTCTACAGAGGCCATGGGAGACCAGTGATGTCTAGCAGTGTCTCCTCCCCAGGGATATCAAGAAGAGCTGAGCTTCACAGGAAGTGGCAACATCTTTGTGGCCATGGGCCATTTTGTGAGAAGGCAGCCATCTCCTTGTGTGCCAAGCTGCTTTCACTACTTCAGAGCACAGGGTATTTTTTTTCAAGGATGATGGGTTCCTAATGGACTTTCTGTAGAGTATATTTCAGATAGGGGCCTGTAGTTCACCATCAAAATTGGGGGAAAGCTTTGGAAAATGTTAGTGGTTCAAGCATTGCTCACCATCCCCCACCATTCCAAAAACCAATAGATGCATATGGTAAACAAACCAGGGCATTAAACTGTATTGTTATCCCAAATCCTTGCAGCAGTACTGGGTCTCTGGCTCCTGCTGATGATGGAGTCTGCCAAGAACAACTCAATACATTCTGTCCTCAGAAGTTTACCCTTTCAGCCGGCCTTTGAAATCTCTCCGTATGTGCCTAGAAGATATATCAGAAACCCAGCAATTGCCAATCTTGCTGGACTGAGAACACCAGCAAAGGGGAATTCAGGCCACCCAGAAAACATCAAGGTGGTCACAGGAACGAGACTGAAGCCAGGGAGACAGAGAACAAAAGATCTGTCCTGGGCACCCAGCATCCCTGCATGCACCCTTCACACTATGTATAACATTCCAGCATTTGTATAGCACCATCATTGGAAAACATGGTGACACAAGAGCTGAGATCGCCATGGACTGGGGAAATTTGCTCAGGTCTGTACATTTGGTTATTTTAAGCCAGTATGATTCCTTGCATTTCCTAGTGGAGAGCAAGGAAGGTGTCATAGGAGGGAGATACTGTCAGCATGCTGAACAACACATGGCACAGCAGGGAGAGTGCTTGGCTTGCAATCAGGAAGACCTGAGTTCAGATCTTAACCTCAGACATTTATCAGTTGTGTGACCCTGGGTAAGTCACTTAACCTCTTGACAAATTTGTTTTCTCATCGATAAAATTAGGGTAAGAATAGCACTTTTCCAGTTGCTGGGAGGATTCAATGAGACCACATCTGCAAAATGCTTAGCACCTTCCATAATACCTGGTATATAGTAGGTGTTTAATAAATAGTTATTTTCCCTCCCTCCCTTTCTTACTGGTAGCAAAAATGACCTACATCTATATAGGCGAGGCCAAAAGACAAGTCTGATATTGGTATGGGATCAATGAAAGAGACTCAAGTATTATTTGTTTGACTAGAAGACATACAAACCAGAAGACTATGCCTGGGAACTGGTCAAGGTTGCCCTTTTCACTTTCCCCAGAAGGATGAAGGATAGGGTCCTAGGAGAAGACTATTGTCAGCACTCTGGACAGGGGCTAAGAGCCAGAATCACACCAGCCCCAGGCAATGTTGAGTTAACAAAGCCAAACTATCGTTCTGCCTTTGTGTTTGTATAGGGGCAGCATGCAGTGGGACATTTTAAAAGTGAAGAAAGGAAACTCACCATTCTGGCAAGGTAGAGACTGCCTGCTTTTACGCGGTTTGTCGCTATTTCAGGAGCCTTTGGAAAACTACTCAGACCTAGGCAGGCTTCTGGGATTTGGGAAGAGCATGGCTGCCTTTTCAGCATTCCTGGGAAACTTTCCTGGTATCCAGGTGTTGCTATGTGTTATGTCCCAGGACATTAAGCCCTTGGGAGAAGCCAAGGGAGCTCTGCATGTGTTTCCCCTCCCCCCTGGCATCTGACTGATACCTCCGTGTCAGTCATAAGGACAATAGAGCACCTGGGACTTTGCCTCAGGATGCCAAATTGAAGGGGTGCAGAAAGCAGTTTCAGTCTGTCAGTAGTGTAGATATTTGGCCCAATGGGTGGAATACCAGGCTTGAAGACAGGAAGATCTGAGTTCATATACTGCCCCAGACATTGCAGGACCCTGGGAACATCACTTAACCCCTTAGCCTTAGTTTCCTCACCTGTAAAATTAGGGAATCAGTTGGATTCATTGATCTCCAATGTCCCTCCCAGTTGTAAATCCCAAGAAGCACTGGCTAAATCAGGAAGCTACATGAGGGCCCTCTTCCTTTCCCCCAGTGGCTCCATCTCAGGAGAGCTCCTCCCTTGGCTTTCTATTCCAACCCCCACAATGTCATTCCCAGTGTGCCATCACTCTCCATGGCCTTCCCATCACTGTCCCAGGCTCTCTGGGAGTGCCCTACTCCCATCTGAATTGAGGGTGCCAGTTTTTCTGGCTTTTTGCCCTCTGGGGCAAATTTGCCCAATTGCAAAAAGTGATAGTTAATGAGTCTTGGATGGGGGATGAAAGGGCCTTCTTCCAAGAGCCTAGGGCAGCAGCTCTGATATGGAACCTATCTAAGATTGTACTCCATTCAGTTCAGGGGGGATTTGGAGCCTAAGTCATAATACATATAAAGCATAGGACCACCTTAGATCCGACTAAGATCTATGGAATGGTAATTTTTGATTTATAGGCTATTATCAGGCAAGTGCTCTGGAGGTCATGCTGCCCTCACCACATTGTCATACCACCATTTTTAATCTCTGGCCTACTTCTATCTGTGATCCAGAAGCCTGGATCGAAATCAGGGCGAGATGGAACATTTGGCCTGGCACACAGTGATCCCTGGTCTTGAGGTGCCCTTGAGAACTTGGAATGATTTCAGGGCTGCCCCAGTTTATTTGTACTCTGGAATAATCAGAGTATTCTTTTGCCCCCAGGGCCACCCCAACCTACCTAAGATTAGATTTGAACCCCTAACAAGTCCTAGAACATTAGTCTCTGTGGGGTTCTCAGAGCTGGAGCTGGCTATAAATAGACTCCATGACTGGGGGACTAGGGCACCATTTGCTCCATGGTATTTGACTGTCACATTCAGGGTTGTTTATGATAGGGAAAGAGTAGACTTTGGAGAACCAAGGTGAGTGAGGTTGAAGCTAAAAGCAGGAGAGGCTGGGCACCAGAAGGGCCTGAACCCCAACATTCCAGACAGATCCAGAGGTGGGGAGACAGGTGAACAGGAAGATTTCATGAAGCACAGCCGCAAGAACCTTAGGTACAACAGTCACCATCACAAACAAGACAAAGGGCTTATTTAAAGCTGTTTTGTTTAACCCAGGTGTCAGAAGTCAAGGCAAGGCACTGAATGAGAAACCCAATAAGTGATTAGGACAGCAAGCACAAGGGACTAGGGACAAGAAGACCCTGGAACTCAAGCAACTTTTGTCTCAGTCATTTCTGTGTCTCCTGCTAGAGTAAGGAACTAAGTCCAGGTCACCTCTGGAACTGCAGAGGGGACAAATGAGCCACACTGATTATGCAGATGGTTAATAGGGGATTACAGGAGGGAGAGAAAAAGGGGGTAAAGGGATCAAGATCTAAACCAATGGAAGGACTACCCACATTGAAGAAATTGTGGGTATAGCAAAGAAGTGGGGGTTAGGACATATCCTTACAGGGACACACAAGTATTGTCAACTCAGGTCCCTTTGGTCTTGTTTCCACATCCAAGCAATCGGTTCTGGGTCTCCCCACTCCAGAAGGCACACGTATCTCATCCCTATCTAACTTCCTTTCCAACCTTATTTCTCCCCAGATAACTCCTACATTCCTGGAATCAAGGAGGCTAAGGTTACCCCAACAGCTCTACCCTCAGGAGTCTGTGCACTAGTTGGGGTGTAGGAGGTAGGACTATGATGAGAGTTCCCAAACATAAGTGAGGGGGAAAATACAAGAAAAATCTGAAAGACCAAAAGAGAAACAGAGAGCCCAATTCAAATTCCTATCTACAAGCAGATAAACCAACAGAGAAGATCAAAAGACAAAAGGAAAGGAAAACTGAGCAAAGCCTCAAAAAGAAATCAAAGCATGTTGAACAAATATTGTAAAGCACTGGTTCTCAACCTTCCTAATGCCTCCACCCTTTAATAGTTATATGTGGGTGTGTCTGCATGTGGGCAGACCTGCCTGGAGACAGATAGAGGAGGTTCCTAAGACCATCAGAAATATGTGTTTTCTGATGGTCTTAGGCGAACCCTGTGAAAGGGTCGTTTGAACCCAAAGGGGTCGTGACCCACAGGTTGAGAACCACTGTACTGTAAAGTGAAAGAAAACAGATCCATATCACCCAGTAAAAGGAAGAATCCTGTGGACTTTCCAGAAAGGGGAGACAACATCAAAGAATTCCATAATGGTTCAAACGAGGGGAAAGAAGAAACCTCCAAAAAAGAAGAAATTACAAATAAATTTAGGCCAGAAATCAGAACATTCAGTGAGGGAAAAACTGGCTACATAATAAAGAATCTCTTTAAAAAGTAGAAACTTTGAGAGAGAGAATAGCAGACTTTGCATACACAGATCCTTAGAGTAGAGGACAATTTGGCAGAAGAGAAAGAAGCAAAAGGCAACAATTTTAAAAGAACATGAATTCTATGTAAGCAAAATAGACTAATGTTGAAGACTAGCTGTTCAGAGATAGTTTTAGGATCATAGATCTCCTGGACAGGAGAAATCCAAAAATCGGAATACCATGATGCAGAAAATAATGAAAGAAAATTGTCCCAAACACGTGAATATAGGCAACAGAGCATTGATTGAGAGAATCTATAGACCACAGCAGCACCCACAACGACAGCAACAACAAAAAGCCCTCTTCAAACTCCGAGCTGTGTAGTGGTTAAATAATTTCAATAATAAACAACAAATTTTGCCATCAGCTAGGAGAAAACCCTTCCAATATAAAGGAAAGGCAATTTGAGTAACATTGGACTATTCTACACTCTCATGACCAACTGCAATCAAAGAGTATATTCCAAGCATCATAGGATGATCATTTAAAGCTCTAATGAACCTCAGAGACATATTAAGCTCTTTCAGTCAAACCAGAAACCCTAAGCCTATAGAGTTTTATCAGGTCTGCTTCCTTGACTGTGTTCTTTGGTAGTGTCATTAGCCTCTCTCGGAAACACTAAGCCTGGGCTGTGGGGAGTTTTTCCAGGTTTATGGAAACAAACCTCAGAGGTTTATGACATGAGGTCTGGCTATAAGGACTCTCTATGATGGGGACCTTGAGCCCCCACCCCACTCCTAAAGAAGTGACAGATCGTGCTTCTGCCTAACCCCACAAAGGAAAGGAGTCGATCTTGTCCAACATTACTGCTCCAAAATAGGATTTCTTGTGTGAAATCATTCATCTCTCTCGTATACTGAGGAATCAAAACCCACCTTTCTGTCAATCAAGCCACATTATCCCACAGCCACCAAATAATTCTAGCTATCAGGGTCTCTCAGTTTTCAAACTCGAAGTCTTCATGGAAGTAATGTATTGGATGTAAATCTGTGCTGGGAAATGGGACATGTCAACCACCCTTACTCTGAGTTAGTATCTTTTCCATGAGGCTGCTTTTCCTGTGATTCTCATACTGCTGTTTGCTTTTGCCAATTTCAATCAAAAAGATGGCCCCAGTCAGAAGGGGGGACCACCTTACAAGTAACTTGCTCAAGGTTGCACAAGTAATAAGTAAGTAACAGAGGAAGGATTGGGAAAGACCTTCTCCAGAATTATACATTTCCCACTGTAGGTTTCCTCCCCTTACTGCTTAGAAATACTAGTGGGAACATTGCCATTGTCCACTGTCTCTCTCTACTCTGTTCTGCACACTCTTGCTGGGCTCATCTTCCTAAAAGAGTACTTTTACTATCCGTCTCCTCAATGGTTCCCTATGACTAGCTGAATAAAGTCAAACAAACAGTTATATTGAAGATCTATTATGTGCAGTCTCCACTAATGTCTAACTCTGATACCTCATCATTGAGTTCAATTTGAAAACCACCTACTAAGTGCAAGGTATTATGCTAGGTATTAGGGGAGTCAGTCCTTGGCTTCAAGTAGCTTATGTTTTGCTGGCAAGAGAGAGAAAAGTATACAGAAATAATTCAATAGAGTCAAGGGACTTTCCTGTTGGAGTTTGGGAATAGATTGGGGATGGAGTGGGAAAGAAGACACATCTAAGACTTATAGATGTAGAAAGAATCTCTTCTGATACCCTCATTTTTCCAAATAGGAAACTAAGTCCCAGAGAAGTTAAGAAAATTGGCCAAGATCATCCAGGTGGTAAATTCTAGAGCAAGATTTTAAATCAAGTCCCAGGGGTCCAAATCCAGAGTACCGCGTTTGCTGGTTCTGCCCTTTCTTCTCTCCTACTGGCTACACAGTACACAGACTGCTGGCCCTGGAGTCTGGAAGACCTGAGTTCAAATTTAGCCTCAGACACACAGCTGTGTGGCCCTGGGCAAGTCACTTAACCCCTGTCTGCCTCAATTTCCTCAGCTGTAAAAAGGAGATAATAATACCACCTATCTCCAAAGTTGGTGGGAGTATAAAATGAGATGATATTTGTAAAATGCTTAGCATAGTGCCTGGTATGTAGTAGGTGCTTAATAAATACTTGTTCCGTTCCCTTCCCCCTCACAAAACAAAAGGAAAATTCCTCACATTCCAATTAAACTTTACAAAATAAGAAATTTCCTCCCTTTCTTGGCTGCCCAGAGACCCTCACCCATGAAAGCTTCTTAAAATATCTGGGTTTTTTTCTGACAGTCTATAACTTTTCCAAATTACATGTAAAAACAATTTTTAACTTTCTTTTATTTGAATTCCTTATTCTCTCCTTCCCTTTCTCTCCTCCCTCCTTCTTGAGACAATAAGAAAATTAGGGAACAAAAAGTCCAGAATATCAAGGCAACTAATGAAAAGAAATGTTAGGGAAGGAGGCCTATCCGTACCAGATTTTAATCTCTATTATAAAGCAGCGGTCCTGAAAACTGCCTGGTGCTGGCTAAGGAACAGAGTGGTGGATCAGTG
>JAQQSW010004194.1:0-14500 GCA_028646575.1 Pseudocheirus occidentalis
CTGTATCCCAAAGAGATCATAGAAGTGGGAAAAGGACCCGTATGTACAAAAATATTCATTGCAGCTCTCTTTACGGTGGAAAAAAACTGGAAACTTAGGGGATGCCCATCAATTGGGGAATGGTTGGACAAGTTATGGTATATAAATGTAATGGAATACTATTGTGCTATAAGAAATGGGAAGGAGATGGACTTCATATTTACCTGGAGAGGCTTATATGAATTGATGCTAAGTGAGAAGAGCAGAACCAGGAAAAATTTGTAAACAGTCACAGATACATCACATGTGTGATGAACAACCTTGAAAAACTGGACTCCTCTCAGCAACGCACAGTTAAAAGACAACTATACAAGTCTCAGAATGGAAGGAGATACCTAGACTCAGAGAAAGATCTAGAAAAACCAGAGATTAAATGGAGACTGAAGCAACACATGCTATTGTTCTTTTCCATGTTTGATTTTGTTTCTTTTGTTTTTTTTTCTTTCTTTTCACATTATTCACTCCATTGGTTATAACACTTCTATACAACAAGACTATTGTACAATATGAAAGTGTTTGCAGATCCCATACATGACTGTATGCCAAAATGGGGGAGGGGGGCGCAAAAGGAGGGGAGAAAATCTGAAACTCAGGTGATTCTGTAAATGAATCTTGTAAACTAAAAGTAAATAAACAAGTCAATAAATTTTTAAAAAAGAGAGAAAATAGGGAAAAAAAAGTAGAACAAGGGGTGGCTAGGTGGTACAATGAATAGAGCACCGGCCCTAAAGTCAGGAGGACCTCAGTTCAAATCCATCCTCAGACACTTTATACAAAACTAGCCGTGTGACCTTGCACAAGTCATTTAACTCCAATTATCCTACCTCTCCCCCTTCAAAAATGAAAAAAAAATTTAGAACAAACACCTTCCATCTTTCAGCAATTCTTGATATTGTTGAATACCCCCTCCTCCTTTACTATCTTTCCTCTTTTAATTCTTCTCCTTTTTGTCTGTACAATTCTCCCTCTCCTTTGCTAGATCGTTCTCCTTTTGTCTGCTAAGTATAGGTTTTCCTCCAAGTATCTGCCGTGGGCCCTTTCATATTTTCTCTCTAAATCCTCTTCCTTAGTCATCTCATCAACAACCATGAATTAAATCAATATCTCTATGTAGATAATTTTCAGCGTTTTCTATCCAGTGTTAAACTTTTTGCCCAAACTAAAATTTTGTATTATCAACTGCCTGTTAGGCATCTCTATTTAATGAACTGAAGTCAACTTGTTTAAAACATAATTTCCTCCAAAAAATATACCTTCTCCAAACTTTTCCAGTTGAGTCAGTAGCACAAGCATCCAAACCTGTTACCCAGGTTCACAACCTTAGAGTGATTCTTGATCCTCTCTCTCTGTCAACCCCGTATCATAGTGGTTGTCAAGGCTTTTTTTTCCTACCACTACAAAATTTCTTCTATTCACCCCCTTCTCTCCACTCATACAGTCTCTATCCCTTGTCACCTCTCACCTGAAATATAACAATCTCTTCATTGGTCTCTTTGCCTCCAGTCACTTCCCTCTCCAATCCATCTTTTCCACGGCTGCCAAATTTATATTCCTAAAATATAGGCACTCCTCCACCCAAAATTTTTAATGACTCCCTATTGTCTTTTGAATAAAATACAAAGTCCTCAACATGGCATCTAATGCCCTTCAGAATATGGCTCCCTCCTTTCTTTCTCCATCTTATTTGTATGGCACACACAGTACTGGCTAGGAATGTACTGGGTGACAAATGATGCTTTAGCAGTCTAGTCTAGTTCCTGGCTTTGTTTTGCTTTTTGTAAACCCACAGAAAAGCAGGTTGGCATTTATCAGTTAATTAACCAATGAGGAAGACCGTCCCTGTGTATCTATGCAGAAGATACTCTCTAATGTGCTTCTCTAGGCTAGCTCCCATGTTGCTGAACCTGTCATTTGTCTGGGCAAGACAGAAAACCTCATTGCCTCAGATTTACTATTCATTTAGTGGTTATGTGAAAAACGGTTCTGAATTACTGGAAAATTTTAGGAAATTTGTTGACTTTACCACAACCATGTATTTGTGAGACTTCCTAACTCAGTACAACCCTCTCTCTTTGTGTGGTATAGGCTAAAGGCTTTTCTATGATTGAGTGGCTTATTGAATATAGCAAAGTAAATTTGCAAAGAAACTGTTAAGCATTCCACTCTTATGGTGTGCCTTGTTAACTTTGTCTCCCAGTCACCCATTGCTCACCTTTGAGGGTGTTTGGAGGTCGATTCTTCACAGGTCCATGCTGGTAAATGTTTGACAATTGGCTCTGCAAAACAAAATAAAACAAAAAACATATAGCTGACACACTTTTAAGTTTAATTTGCATATTAATATTTTTATCAGGTTCTTAAATCTATATAATGAACAAAATAATGAATCAGATCCCAATTTGTAAACTTTGCTGTTTTCTGAGGCATAAAAGCTCACAATGATAATTTAACAATTGATTCTCCTGAGCTGGTTCATTTAGCTTCAGCATATTCTGCACTACTTGGTCCCTCATGTTGTGGAGCATAAAGGAAGGAAAAGGGTGGCATGTTGTCCTGAGTCTTGCTTTGCACCACTGATAAAGATTTTGTGCTGGCACTGAGGCAGTAAACCGTGATGGAATGATATTCACACTAGTAAAGCTAGTAAAGCTGTATGACCCTGGGTAAGTCACTGAAACTCTCTGAGCCTCAATGTTTTCATCTCTAAAATGAGGAGTTTGGACTTGATAGTCTCTGAGATACCTTCCAATTCTAAATCTATAATCCCTCTGAAGATGGTATGTTGATGCTTTAAAGGGTTGATTCCAGTCTTTATTGTCAATTGCTTGTTTTTAAATGTCAAGACCACTTATTGGTAGTTTTTGTTTCGTTTTGTCAGATATCTGCGGATTCAGAATTCTGAAAGGAGGTTCCTGTAAAAGGTTGGATTCATTCTGACATTTTATAAACATGAAATAAATTTGCAAAGACTCCCAAGTATGTAATTCACTAGGGAATCAATCACTAGTTGCTCTATAATAAATATAAATTGGCTTGGTCAATGCCCTGTTTTTTATTTAGTTTAGAAATACAGTGACAGATAATCCCACTGTATTCAGTGCTGGTCTGTATTCAGTGCTGGTCAGATCATACCTGGAATATTATGGTCAATTCTGAGTTGTACACTTTAGAGAAGAAATTGATCAACTGGAAGGTCTGCAGAAACGTATGGCCTGGATGATGAGGGGGTCACCAGTTTATGGCATACAAAAATTGATAAAAGAACTAGTGAGGTTTAGCTAGAAAAAGCTAATATTTGGGGAGGAAGATGATAGTTGTCTTCAAATATTTAAAGTCTAAAGAAAAAGGTTTAGAAAAGTCAGAAGAGATCTTAGAGAAATCTAGTTCAACCTTCTCATTTTATAGATGAAGAAACAAAGTTCAGAGTGGTCAGGTGTATTGATCAAAGTCATACATGTGGTAAGTAGAAGAGTCAGGATTTGGATCCTTGTTCTCTGTGGCCAAAACTAGTATTCTTTCTACAATTCTACACTGTATCTTGATTTGTTCTAGATGACTCCAAAGGGCAAAACTAGGAGCACTTTATAGGTGGACCTTGAAGAGAAGCAGATTCTAAGGAAAAATTTCCTAATAATTAAAATTATTTAGGAGAGGTTGCCCATGGCAGGGTGGAATGGTGGTATGGAGGAGAAGGAATTCAGTTCCTTCTGAATGGAGTACTTTAATTGAAGGTTGGACAACTGCGTGCTGAGGTTGCTGTAGAGATATCTCCCACCATAAGCCGTAAGTTGGACTGCATGGCCTCTTAGATACCTTCCAACTCCAAGATGCTCTGATTTTGTAAGTAATTATTTTCAATAGTAGTTGACATTTATGAATTTCTATTTACTAGGAGTAAAATATACTTCCTGACTCCTCATAAGATGTCTAAATTAGAAAAACATTGCCTATTTGAAATGCAGAGGATCTCGTATTTTATTTGGTAAAAAATATGATGCTGTTTTGATGAGACATGAAAAAGAAAATATATTAATGTTACACTGTGTGTATTTGATTAAGTCTTTAAAAGTCAATCAGTTACAGGAAAAGTATGAAGAGGAATAAAAAGATGATAATGAATGGCTATATTTTTCCCCATTTTAGTTTAATTTTTCTTTTTAGTTAGCTGGAATTCTTCTCCTGACCTTGACCTTAGAATTCAATTAAATGAATAGTTGCTGAACTGGGGCCTATAAGTCTGATCTTTTTCTGGTAAAGGGCGCAAGAGAATTTACACCTGGCTTACATTTGATGAATATTCCACATGCTTCATCATTTTCATTTTCTTTGTATCCCCAAAGGTTTTTTTTTAATGCATGTGTATGTGTGTGTGTGTGTATATATATATATATATATATATACACACACACACACACATATATATGCATGTCTATATTGATGTATATATTTTTCATAAAATATAAATGCATTAACTTTCTTTGTAGCATACATTAAGCCATAAAGACTTTTCTTTTGCTATTGTAGTTCTGAAAAGTAAAAACATAGATATTATCTTAAAAAAAAATACCAAGAACTATGGCTATCCTCCAGCTGGATCCTTTATCTGGATTTAGGACTATTTAGTTTAAAATAATCACTCTTTACTTTTTACCATGGAGTCCTTTCTAATTGCAATTTGGATATAATAAGAGTCTATGAATGCTAGTACTCTTATAGGATTTTCCCTCCTAAAGAATTCAGGCTGGGCGGCTAGGTGGTGCAGTGAATAGAGCACCGGCCCTGGAGTCAGGAGTACCTGAGTTCAAATCTGGCCTCAGACACTTAACACAAAAACTAGCTGTGTGACCTTGGGCAAGTCACTTAACCCAACTGCCCTCCCAAAAAAAAAAAAAAGAAAAAGAATTCAGGCTTCTTATGTTTCCTTTTGCCACTACAAATAGAACATAATGAGTTTATGGTAATTTAGTGTGTATTTATGTGAAATAGAGGAGGGGCAAATTCTGTGAATGTCTACACTGAAATCTTCCCTCTGGGTCCCATTTTGTTTTTGGTATGTAAAATAGCTTCATGCCTTCATTAGACCTGTAAGGTAAGTTTCTTGAGTAAAAAATTAATTGTCATTTAGAAAAAGTGGGGGAACAGGTTCCAACTACTGGGTCATGGAGTCATTGTCTCTAAGGAATTTTTGAAGTGATTTATTGATGCATTTTGTCTTTTACAAAGCTAATTCCTAATAACCACTCACCATAGTACCATCCATGGGCTTTCAGAGTGTCCAAATACACAAATGGAACTCTTTGTTGCAAGTGACAATGGGTAACTGACAGAGTATGTAGACAATGGCCTGCTGTTTCCACAACAAGGAAAGAAGTACACTCCCTAACAGTCATCCCAAATGAACTTTAGTCATTGATTTTGGTATGAATTATGTTGTCATTTTAATTTACATCAGGGTAGTCTTTGTTTTTATTGTCCTCATGGTTCAAATTTTTTTTTCTATCCGAAGTTTTTAAAGAATTGGATATATGACTCTTTTCATAAAATGGTTTAAAGGAAATCAGGCACATTAATGCACTGCTGGTGGAGCTGTGAATTAGTCCAGACATTCTGGAAAGCAGTTTAGTACTGCTCCCCTACAGCTACTAAAATGTGCATTCCCTTTGACTCAACAATACCACCACTAGGTCCATATCCAGAAGAGATCAAAGAAAGAGGAAAAGCACTTTTAATGTACAAAAATATTTATAGCAGCTCTTTTTATGGTAGCAAAGAACTGAACCCAAGGGGATGCCCTTCAGTTGGAGAATGGATGAACAAATTATGGTGCTATAAGAAATGGTGAAAGTATGGTTTCAGGGAAACCTGGGAATACTTTTATGAACTGTTGAAGAGTAAAGTGAGCAAAATCAGAACAATAATTTTTACAATAACAGGAACACAGTAATAGCAAACAACTTTGAAAGACTTTAGAATTTTGGTCAGTTCAATGACCATCTTTTTTTTAACATGCTTCCACAGAAGGAAGGGAGATATGTTTTCATATCTCTTATTTGTAACCAAGCTCAGTTCTTCTTACTTTATTTTGCATCATTTCATGTGTCTTTTCATGCTTCTCTGTGTTCATTGTGTTTATCATTACTAATAGCACAGCAGGGGCAGCTAGGTGGCACAGTGAGTAGAGCACTGGCCCTGGAGTCAGGAGGACCTGACTTCAAATCCGGCCTCAGACACTTGACACACTTACTAGCTGTGTGACTTTGGGCAAGTTGCTTAACCCCAATTGCCCTCCAAAAAGCAAAAAATATATAAAAAATAAAAATACTAATAGCATAGCAATATCACATCATATTTATGTATGATGCACCATGACTTGTGTAGCAATTCCCCAGCTGATGGGCATGTGTTTTCCTTCTAGTTCTTTGCCCCTTCAAAAAGTGCTGCTATAAATATTTTAGTGTAGATAGAACAAGTAGGATGTTAGTGATATTCTTGCAAAGGATGCTGAGAACGGTGAGTCATGTGGATGGGAGAAACAGGAGAAAGCAGTGTCTTGAGCAAACACGGAGAAGAGAATATTCAGAAGGAAGGGCTGGTCAAGTATCAAATGCTGCAAATAGGTTAGATGGTACAAGAAATTTCAAAAGATCTTTGGATTTAGCAATAAAAAGGCCACTGATGAACTTAGAAGTTTCAGTGAAGGCTGAAGACTTGAACCCTCAGAGTATGTCTAAGAGTTACATAATGAATGAAAAGAAAAATGTGTAGATACACAGCCTGGGACCTCTGGTGTACTTCAGAACCTCTCGTGAAACTCTTGTTCATGGACAGCATAGTATGAGTCCAGGATCTGTAGCCTGTTTGCTAGTTCCTTCTGGGCAATATATGATAGTACAGAGTGTTTGAATTCCACCTCTGACACTTAAGTGTAAATGTTGGAAAGTTTCTTATGCTCTATAAGTTTCAGTTTCCTCATCTGTGCAATGGGGATAATAATATATTGAGTACCATATAGGGTTTTTGTCAAGGCCAAATGAGATGATGTCTCTAAAGAACTTGGTAAATAGATAGATAGAGAGATAGACAGATAGATAGATAGATAGATAGATAGATAAATGAGTGAATGAATGAATGAATAAAAGAATTTGATCAAATTTAAATCATTACATAAATATGTGATATTTATTAATATAGCATCATTATCATCATCATTGTTGGAAATGGAAAGATGAGATCTCATTTCATACAACTTATCTGAATTGTGGAGAGCAGAACTTCTCCCTGGTTTTCTGCCTTGTAAGGAAATCGCACTAGGGAAAACAGGTACAAAGAGAGGGCTGTGAATTGGTCCAGTCATTCTGAAAAACTATTTGATATTATGTCCCCAAAGCTACTAAACTGTGCATATCCTTTGACCCAGCAGTACTACTACTAGGCCTCTACACCAAAGAGCTCAGAGAAAGAGAAAAATGACCTCTATGCACAAAAATATTTGTAGTATCTTTTCTATGGTAGGAAAGAACTAGAAACTAAGGGGATGCCCACTAATTGAGGAATGGCTCAATAAATTGTGGGATATGAATGTAATGGGATACTATTGTGCTGCAAGAACTGATGAAAGGGGGCGGCTAGGTGGCGCAGTGAATAGAGCGCCGGCCCTGGAATCAGGAGTACCTGAGTTCAAATCTGACCTCAGACACTTAACACAAAAAACTAGCCGTGTGACCTTGGGCAAGTCACTTAACCCCAACTGCCCTCCAAAAAGCAAAAAAAAAAAAAAAAAGAACTGATGAAAGAGACTGTTTTAAAGAAATCTGGGATGAAACAGTGCAGAATATAATGGCCAGAACTAATATAACCATTAAACAAGAACAACAATATCACAAAAACAACCAACTTTGAAAGACTTGAGTTCTAAGCAATGCAAGGACTAATCATGGATCAAGGATCAGTGACAAAACATGCTGTCCATCTCCTGACAGAAGGGTGATGGACATAGAGAGCAGACTGAGATGTATATTCTTTGAACGTGGCCAATGAAGAAATTTGTTTTACTTGGCTATGTATGTTTGTTACCAGGTTTTAATTTTTTTCCCGTTGGGGAATATAGGAAGGAGGGAAATACATTTTTGCTAATTGAAAAGGATAATACTATTTTTTTTTAAAAAAGGACATTGCAGGGGAAATTGGAAATGGGTTTAGAGCACTGGCAATGTTTTCTGACTGAGGTTTTTTTGGGGAGAAGCTTCTTTCAGTCATATTGTTATAGTGATTATTTTTATTGGTTAAACTTTTCTAAGAAATAATGGTAAGAGGTGGCTAGGTAGCGCAGTGAATAGAGCACTGACCCTGGAGTCAGGAGGACCTGAGTTCAAATGAGTCCTTAGACACTTAACACTTACTACCTGTGTGACCTTGGTCAAGTCACTTAACCCCAATTGCCCTGCCTTCCCCCCTCCAAAAAAACAAACAAAAAGAATGGAAAGAATAGATATCTTTTGTCCATTTCCCTCCCCCTTTTAAATAATAATAGTTATAAATTATAATAGTATTTATATTATAATTACAACATGTATAAATTATATGTGTTACATATAATTTATATATAAATTATAATTAATAATAATAATTTTTTAAACCAGCTAGTTTGGAACAAATGTAATTGCATGCCATGTTTTCTCATCTTTATATCTTATTTTAATTTAGCATTTACTTAAAAAAAATTTTCGGGGGGAGAAGGCAATGCAATTGGGGTTAAGTGACTTGCCCAAGGTCACACAGCTAATAAGTGTGTCAAGTCTCTGAGGATGGATTTGAATTCAGGTCCTCCTGACTCCAGGACCAGTAAGTACTCTATTCACTGTGCCACCTAGCCACCCCTAGTATTTCCTTTTAACTTTAAATCAATATATAATCTGATTGCATACAAGTAGCTGAATTTGAAATGATGCCTGCTTCTATAATTAGTCATTTCCCATTGAGTAAGAGAAAGTCTACTTCATTTTTTTTTTGGACAGTGTTTGGCACTTTCCATATCCCATACTTCTCAACTATCTTTTTGAAGAAAGTGTCTATTTGTATAAATGTAGGACTTCTACATAGTCTAGCAGATTTTGTTCTCTTTTATTTTTAATATTCTAAGCCAGCAGTCCTTTTAATATTTTTTTCTTTTTGATAATAATGTTATCAAGTTGACAAACACCAAAAAAACTCAAACATTTTCACATACAAAGAACAAATTAAGAGGATTATATGTGAAATTACAAATGTCTATTATCTACAGCTTGAAGCCAGGGGTTCTTAATGCTAGATATATTTCTAGGGATCTGTGTACTTGAATGGGAAAAAAATTATATCTTATATTTATTAACCTTTGGTTTCCTTTGTAATGCCAATCCATTTTATTATGTGTATTTATAGAAACATTCTGAAAAGAGGTCGATAGGCTTTGATTAGATAGATTAGTCGATAGATTGCCAAAAGATAAAGATATGCCAGGCCACCATGAAAGAAAAAAATTTAAGAATGCTTTCCCTAAGTCATGTTTTTTCAAATAAGTGTTTATTGATAACTTTTATTTTTTAAAACACCATAGTTTCCTTTAGTATCCTTTTCATTCTCTCTATCCAAGAGAGCCATTCCATATAGCAAATAGCATTTTTAAGATAAAGAAAGATAGGGCGGCTAGGTGGCGCAGTGAATAGAGCACCGGCCCTGCAGTCAGGAGTACCTGAGTTCAAATCCGGCCTCAGACACTTAACACACACACAAAAAAAACTAGCCGTGTGACCTTGGGCAAGTCACTTAACCCCAACTGCCCTCCAAAAATAAAAAAAATTAAAAAAAATATAAAGAAAGATAGGGGTGGCTAGGTGGCACAGTGAAGAGAACACCAGCCCTGGAGTCAGGAGGACCTGAGTTCAAATCTGGCCTTAGACATGCAACACTTACTAGCTGTGTGATCTTGGGCAAGTCACTTAACCCCAATTGCTCTGACTTCCCCCTCCAAAAAAAGAAAAAAAAAAAAAGAACATAAAGAAGAGAAGAATGAGAAATCAACGTAACTGCTCAATACATAGAAGCCTGAAAATGTATGTGATATACAACACTTGTAGAACCCCCACCTCTGCAAAGGAGTGGGGCAGGAATGTCTTATATCTCTTCTTTTGAAATATTCCCTAAATTACATTTTAAAATGTCATTTTGTCTTCTTGTTCCCTTCCCTGCACTCCTTCCTAATCCTCCCCTAGGGCCTACCTTTGCAATGAAGTTGCCAGATGTCAAGGACTGTGTTGGTTTAGTTTGGAGGGTCTTTCAAATGGGACTTTAGAGACCATCTTGTCCAATCCCTTAAGTTTGTGGATGAAGCAACTGAGACTCAGAGAATGACTAATCAGCTTCTACAAAGGAATAGTATGTTCCTGTAGATCTTTTTTTTTAATGCTAATGAAGAGCCCTGCAAGGTGAAATGATCAAGTGTTTTGTTGCCATAGAGCATCCAAGGAGGACCTGTGTCTCATCCTTCCATTTAATTACAACTTATGTCTTTGGTTTGTATTTATACTGGAAAAGTTGCTGTGACTATGGTTCAGTTCCTTTAGTAATATGTTAATATGAAAAAGGTTTGGGGAGGGCCTGATAACCATCACTAAATATCTGAAGGGCTGACTGATAGGAAAAATATGAGCCTTAGTCTCTCTGGCTCCACGGGGCAGAAATAGGCCCCATATGGAAGTTATGGGGAGATAGTTTTCAGATTAATATAAAAAAGGAGCTTTCTAATAATTAGGACTACTCAGAAGTGATTGCCTTGTAGGATACACCACACCACTAATTAGAAATGTTTAGGCAGAGACCAGACTGACTTGCCGAAAAGCAGGGGAACAATTGGACTGGGATCTCTGAGGTTTCTTCTAACTCTTAGATTCTATGATTTCTTGAATCTTTTTTGAAAACCAGTCAGGTTATCAGTGACCTCCTGAGCCCATGATCCACTGAGGAACATTTTTCTTATAGTGTGCTAGACATTCAAGGAGATAGATTAGCTCCTTTAGGTCACCAGAGCCCTGCAACTGTTGTGGATAAAGTATCCCAGCAATGATTTCCTAAATGCCAGTGAGCTAAATGAGTTAATACGCTCCCTTCTCTATGTAACTGAGAGGCAGTGACTTAGGTACAGGAAAGAACAGAGCCTTGTGATTAATAGAATCTTCACTGAGAGTCATGATCTGACTACATTAATAACAATAATAAGTGGTCCTTACACAGTGGAACCATTTTTTAATGGGAGTGCTGAGGGACATGACTAACCCGAGGGTTATGGCAGCACTATGCTTTAATTGGCTTATATGGTTTCTAGTTGTTATGTTTCAAGGGACACACTCCAACTTCTGGAATATTTACATCTGCTCCACAGTGAGCTGTTCTAACAGGGTTTCACTCTATTACTGTCTTTCACTTCAGTATCTCTAATGACTGTGAGCTTGTTGTTCCTTAATCTTTTGGAAACATTGGATATTAAGTCAGACTTTTGTAAATCGAATCATGTTAAATCCACTGGTTGTGGTCTCTGGGAAAAAGAAGTCTTTGGCTCAGATCATAGACTTCAGAACTAGAGGATCCTTGGCTGTCATCTGGTCCACCTTCTTCATGTTAGAGAGGGGAAGACTGAAGAACACTCAGGGACTACTTTGCCTACTTAATGAGTCCTTTAGCTAAATAAAGAATGCATTTGCAGTGAGAATCAGTGTTTCCTGGATCCAATCCTTCATCTCCATTTCTGGTTGCCCATGTGTTCTCCATGCCTGGATTTCTGCAGTAAAATCCCCAGTGGTTTCCCTGATTCTCATTTCTTTCTGCTCTGGTACAGCCCGGCCAGATTAACCTTCTTAAAATACCATTTTGATCACATTATTCCTTGTTCAATCAGCTCCCTGTTACCTCTTTGACAAATCCAAATTTCATGGCTTGGCACTGGAATCTCTTCAGCTGGCTTATAGCACCTCATTTATCTCCCCAAAGTGATCCCTTCATTCCAGCCAGGACAGTTTCCTGACAATTCTCTGCAGAAAATCTGTTTGTCTTCACCTACCTACATTCTTTGGAATGGCCTCTCTTTTTCTCTTCATTTCAAAATGTATCACTTTCTTTAAAGCCAGGCTATAATTTACCTTCTCCAGAAAATCTTCCCCAATCACTACTTTAACACTTATCTATAAATCTATATCTGTACAATGCTATAACACACACACACACACACACACACACACACACAGATCAGAGGTATTCTATAGCTCAGAAATTCTTGGTCTTTTTGGCATCATTTTGGAAATCTGGTGAAACCTGTGGATCCCCTTTCCAGAATAAAGTTCTTAAATGAATAAAACAACATATGCAGGATTACAGAGAAAACCAATTTATATCTAAATACAGTTATTATGGAAATGTTTGTGGACCCCAGTTTTAGAACTCTGCCTCCAGACTGTCTCCCCACTTGGACTGTAAACTTCTTGAGGGCAGGCCTGATTCTCTACTTTCTTTCTCTTACTTCCTTAGAGCTTAATATAGTACAATGCACAAAGTAATTGATTATTATTTTATATATGTGTGTATGAATAACAATACTCTAATATACTTGCTTCAAAGTTCAGACATATCATGTTTCTGAAAAGAAAATGAAAATACAGTCTATTTTAATACTCTAAGATCAGTGGCTGGCTATGATAAGCCTTAACAACCTCATGTTTGCCAAATGACCTAATTAATGATAGCACATTCCAAGGCACAGGACTCGTCCAGGTTGAGTTTGAGGAACTGCACTGAGATTTGCAGGTGAGGGTTTTTTGGGCTTATCTTAAACAATTTAATTCAATTAAACAAGTATTTATTAAAAATCTATTATGTGCCAGGCATTAGACTAGGCACTAGTGATACAAAGACAAAAATGAATTGGTTCTTGCCTTGAGGGACATATACACCTGGAAAGAAGGGTGTGTGTGTGTGTGTGTGTGTGTGTGTGTGTGTGTGTGTGTGTGTGTGTGTTGGTGAATATGACCTGCACTCAAATAAGTAAACACAAAATAATTTCAAGAAGAAGGAATTACTAAAAAAAAGGTGGGGGAGTGGGGCAGAGTCAAGTTGGAGGGTAGAAATAGAATTCTGTGGCTCCCCCCATGACCACTTCAAATACCTATAAAATGTGACTCTAAACAAATTTTAGAGCTCCAGAACTCATAAAATGACAGAGAAACAAGGCTCCCGCTGAAGGCAGCCCGGCAGATGGATGGAAAGTGCTCATCACAGTATGCTGGGAGCCCAGACCAGGACAACATAAACTTGAGGCTTTAGACCCAGGTTGTCCAGGAGAAGCCCTGGCTGGAGCTTTCAAGAGAGCGGATCACCAGAAGCTGTGGTGGTTTCCAGAATTACCAATCCATAAGAGCCAATGACAAAGAGAAAAGGTCAGTGGAACTTGGCTAAATTTTGAGAAGAGGGTTGCCCCAGAGTTAGAAGCAATCTGAAGCAGCAGCCCTGCAGCCACTTCCATGTGGCTGCTTCAGAAGCTCCCAGCCTTCAGATTGCAGGGAGCCAAGTGATCATTCAGAGGCTAAGTGCTCTTGCCTTGAGCTGCCTAGATTGAGATCATGGTCTTGGGTGGTAGTCCTGAGATGCGTTTTCAGTGAGCCAAAGATGGTAGTGGCTGCAGAGACTGCAGCCTCCTAATAGCTCTGGCAGCTATGAAAACCCCAGAGATTTGGGACAGAGCTCTCCCTTCTGAAAGCAGAGTTCTACTGAGCCCAGAAGTCAAGTAACTGATTGGCAACATGAACAGGCAGAGGAAGCAAAGAAAGCTCAGCAATCCAACTTTAGATTCCTTTTGTGGGGACAAAAAGTATCAAAGCATAGAATGGGAAGAAGACAACATAGTCAGAACTCCCACACCAAAAGCTTCCAGGAAAAATGGAGACTGGTTACAAGCCATAGAGGAGCTTAAGAAGGATTTTGAAAACCAAATAAGAGAAGTGGAGGAAAAATTGGAGAGAGAAATGAGAATGGTGCAAGAAAATCATGAAAAGAGAGTCAACAACTTGACTGAAGAAAATAGCACCTTAAAAAATAGACTACCTCAAATGGCAAAAGAGGCCCAAAAAGCCAAAAAGGAGAAGAATGCCTTCAAAAGTCAAATTTCCCAGATGGAAAAAGAATCTCAAAAGCTCACTGAAGACAATAATTCCTTCAGAATTAGAGTGGAGAAAATGGAAGCAAATGATTTTATGAGAAATCAGGATACTATTAAACAGATCCAAACAAATGAAAAAAATAGAAGGCAATGTGAAATATCTCATTGAAAAAAACACTGACCTAGGAAATAGATCCAGGAGAGACAATTTAAAAATTATTGGACTACTTGAAAGCCATGATCAAAAAAAGAACCTAGAAAGAATCCTTCAAGAAATTATCAAGG